>PQME02000012.1:0-242426 GCA_003004525.2 Aspergillus sp. MA 6038
TTTTTTTTTTTTTTTTTTTTTTTCTCTCCCCCTGATATGTTTTTTTCCACTGACAAAAGCGATTTTCGATTCATTTAGATATATCGGTGTTCTGAATGTCACGTTCTCGAAGAACCCCAGACGGCCTCCTAAGCAGACAGACAATGAAACCGCCAACGATGCAGCCAGAACAGGGCAGTGCGCCGAGCAAGTCACTGATAATGCACAACTTGCTGATAATCCAGAGCAACAACGGGTTTTCAGCCAGAAACAGGTGTCAGGCATCACACCGAAAGTGATTCTCGAAAACAATCGTCACATCATTCCAGTCGACCTCTTCTCTCGCCACCAGAGGCCTCGTGCATCCGACACAACGAACCCATCAAGCAAAAACCGTTTACCTATCGACACAGAGGTGCCCAAACTGTCAACGAACGATGTTGGAGAACAAAAGCCTATCGATGTATCGATTTCGAAGCGGCCTAATATTAGCTGGGGTGCGACTACTGTCAACCGGAAGTTACAGGAGCAGGTGCTTCGAGAAGTCTTCAGTCCTCCCGCAATCCATCATCATCGACGGCATGCTCGGGGCCACTTTGCCTTGCCAAGGATGGCCTCGGACACTGGCCGTCGACGAGCGAATCTTTCGGAAGATCACACCGCTAGTAGCCGTCACGTGGCACCCGAATCAAATGAGCCTCCGAGGTCAAACGCCATTGATATTGCGATCAAATCTGACGAGGGCCCCGGACTGTCGTCATCAGCTTCAACGGCCTTGGATGCGACGCACGGCCGTCTCGACCAAATCATAGCTGAAGAGGCAAAACCACGCACCAGTTCGTTGAACCGACAGCGCCATGTTAGAAGACGACATTCGGGAAGTGGTCTTCAGAGACTGGGCAGTTTAGAATCCAGGGATCGCGGCGAACTCCTGTTTTTTGAGGACGACGGTTATGGTGGAGACAGAGAGGATGAGATTTTCGCGATGGAAGGGGATGCTCCCGTGAAGTCAGATAGTCAAGGGGGTGGTTTTTCCTCACACGCACCGGGAGACCCCGTGCGACCTGGTCCACCAGCATTGTCGGGAAGTTTGCAAAAATCTGGTCGTCGTGAAGACAACCGCTTTAAGCTACCAACCAATCCGAAAGAAGCGCAAACCACGAAAGACGAGAGGGTCCAATATTTCCTGCTGCTCGAGGACCTTACTGCTGGGATGAACAGACCCTGTGTGCTGGATCTGAAAATGGGAACTCGTCAATACGGCATGGAAGCTGATGAAAAGAAACGCAAGTCCCAACGGCGCAAGTGCCAGACCACGACTTCTCAGCAGCTGGGAGTCCGACTCTGCGGCATGCAGACCTGGAATGTCAAGAAGCAGGATTACGCCTTTGAAGACAAGTATTTTGGGCGTGACCTCAAGTCTGGCCGCGAATTCCAAAATGCTCTTACCCGCTTCCTTTACGACGGTGCTAGCTATGCCAGCGTGACTAAGAAAATCCCTATGATTCTGGAAAAGCTCTCGAAACTGGAGAGCATGGTCCGCAGATTGAAAAGCTATCGGTTCTATGCCAGCAGCCTTCTAATCCTTTATGACGGAGAACAGGCGCCAGTAGAAGCGATACCAAATACTGATCCTCATCAGTCTGGCAACAAGAGAGGTCCATTGCAGCGCCGTGTTTCAGATGACGGACACAAGAACTTTGATGTCCATCTGAAGATTGTTGACTTTGCCAACTGTGTGACTGGCGAAGATGAATTGCCTCCAGACGTTCGATGTCCGCCGCAGCACCCTCATGATATTGACCGTGGCTACCTCCGTGGCCTCCGTACGCTCAAGACCTATTTCCAACGTATTTTGAAAGAGGTCAGTCATGATGATTACCTCGAGCGGGGTGAGCACGAAGCCATCGCCTCTGGCACGATCACTTCTGAACACGAGGACGCACCCGAGCGTTACTGGGAAGATGAGGTGATGGAGAACGACCCTGGTGAGGTCAGTTTTTGAGATATTGCACCCGTGAAAATTTTTTTTTCGAAATCAGCAGTGTGGTGCTTCGCCTTCTTTATCTCGACTTTCTTCTTTTCCCCCTCCCCCCCTCCCCTTTGTCTTTCTTACATATTCTGGGAGTTGACATCGTACTTTCAGCAACTGTGTTCACATGGATATCAAGGAGAATGGCGTTGAGATTGCATGGGCCACGGATTAGGTGTTTGTCCTTTTTTTCCAACCTTTTCTCGTGTTTTGTTTTGTTTCTTTCGCATTGCACAGATACACCATACGCTTCTACTAATTTCGTTTCCTTCACATTTTGCATGATGTCAACGACACTGTTTATGACGCTCGTCACCGAGGTGGCAGCAAGATGATAATTATGATTCGTGGCACATTGTTCACTTGGGCGGTTGTGTCGGTTCATACCCGGATGCATTTTTAGAGCAGGACCTGTGGGAGCGATTTCCCGTTCAATTCTCCTTCTTTCCTTCTTTTTTTGTTGTATTATTATTACTTATACCACCCAGGACATCATCCCTGGTTTGTTTTCTGCAGTCTTAAGGCAGCATGGCATGGGCTGGGCGGTATCTGGAAAATTGTTTCGTTTTATGGTTTCTGTACATAACTGCGGTTCGAATTTAGATTAGAGGTCCCTTCCTAATCACATTTTTAATCTGACTACCTGTTTCCATTGTACAAGTAAGGAGTAATGCCGACTTGTATATCTGGCCAGCGATGTAGGGTTACCCAGGGAGCGATAAGGATCACGTGATTCACCGATAAGCTGCCACGTCGGGGACCAGTCGGACCAGACCAGCTCCGAATTGTGCCATCGTCAACTCGTTCTTGCCAGAGAAGCTACTCGCTACTTTTCCAGAGGGACTATTTGTTACTTGGCTCATTTCTTGGACACTAATTTGTCCGGCGTTGGCGGAATGAATTGATGGTGACGTTGGGAGTTCCCCGGATTCCGCAGAGCTGTTGTCGGTCAACTGAGCTGGTCACGCAAGTGGTTCATGAGCTGAGTCCTAGTGTCTGTTCGAGATATAAAAGGCCATATACTGTTCCATTAACCTGGGCTACTCAATTTGGGACGAACACAGCAAACAGCCATTATTCGTCGTATTTGTCGCCGTCTAAGTGCGCCCCTGCTACCGGGAATCATCAACGACATCTACCGCCACCGCTAACACCGACATTCAGGGGTGAATTAGACAATGCCAGTCGATGACCAAGCGAAATCGTCCATTGATAAACGAGACTTCGACCAGAACCGTCCGCTTCTCCGTGGTTCTGACGACAATGAAGAACGGCAGTTGGAAACGAGGCTCTCGGCTGACCACGACCGCCGCGATAGCAGCGATGGATTGTTGAACGATGTGGTCGAGGAGATTGTCGAGCGGGATCGACAGAAGATTGCTAAAGAGGTGTTCCGGGTTGGCGCTTTTGCCTGGGGTATTATCAGTTGGTAAGCTGGATGTTCCATCTCGTAGGGAAGGGGAGTTTTACCCGGCTGGCTAGCTGACACTATTGTAGCCTTGGAGCTGGTAGTATCACGACATTTTCGCTCTATGGCCCGTTGCTTCTTACTCGTCTTCATTATACTCAAATACGTGTCAATTCTATTTCGATCGCTGCCGAAATCGCCATGTACCTCCCTGTTCCTTTATGCGGCTATCTCTGTGATCGATATTCTCCAGCGCCATTGGCTCTGTTCTCTGGGATTATGTTTGGTGCAAGTTATCTGGTCGCTGCATTTACCTACAAGAGCGGGCCCCCACCAGACGTAGGCGGGTCAGGCTGGCCCTTCTGGACCATGGTGGTGGCATTTATCGGGGTCGGGATAGGTACGTGCAGCTTATATCTCGCCGCTGTGACGACCTGCGCGAAGAACTTCGGTCGTAGCAAGCACAAGGGGGTCATGCTTGCCGCGCCAATTGCGGGATTCGGTCTCAGTGGCATGTGGCAGAGCCAGCTGGGGACGTATTTGTTGTGCGAACGGCGGCCAGATGGGACTCGAGGGGACGTTGACGTCTTCCGGTACTTTTTATTTCTGGCCATCATGCTGTTCTGTATTGGCGTCATTGGCACGTTTGGGTTACAGATTGTCGACAGCGAAGAAGAGGAGAAGTATATCGACGAAGCGGCTGAGGAGCTGGAGCGGAGTGGGCTGTTGGAACATGGTAACGGACGCTTCCAGCCGGGAGATGATGCCAGGACAGCAGCATACGGCACATTCCCTACTTCGAGTCAAGCAAACGGCGACGTTGTTAGAGATGAAGTACATTCACAGAACTCGACCTCGTCGGAGGAAGAGCAGAAGAAGAAAAACTGGGTGTTGAACTACGAAACACGGCTGTTCCTGAAGGACCAGAGAATGTGGTGGCTTGCTCTGGGGTTCTTTTTGGTGACTGGCCCTGGGGAGGCTTATATCAATAACGTATGAACCCCTTCCTAACTTGGAGCTATGGGTCGCTAACAATTATCTAGGTTGGCACTATCATTCAAACATTGACACCGTCACTATATCCCCCGAATGCACCCCCTCCAGCCGGTCTATCCTCAACCCACCTGACTACAATCGCGCTAACATCAACCATTGCCCGACTCCTCACCGGCACCCTTTCTGATTACTTCGCCCCGCAGCCATCTACAACGACCTCAACCAACCCCGAGGATGGTCACCATCATTCCGGAAGCAACGACACCGCAACCCGCCCCACCCTTTCCCGAATGGCCTTCCTCCTCCCCTCTGTCCTGCTCCTAGCCCTAGGCTACCTCCTCCTATCAACCCCACTCCCTCTCCACCACCCAGGCCTCTTGCACATAACCACTGCCCTAGTGGGCTTCGGTTACGGCTCGTCCTTCTCGCTCACCCCCATCATCATCTCTGTCGTTTGGGGCGTCGAGAACTTCGGCACGAATTGGGGCATCGTCGCGGTGGTCCCGGCCGCAGGGGCCGCAGTGTGGAGCCTTATCTATTCGCACACGTATCAAGCTGCCGTGGATGTGGGCGGCGGAGGGGGTCCCTCGGGTGACGGGCAGTGTCATGGGTGGAGGTGTTATGGGTTCTGGGCTGTCGGGTGTACGGTTAGTATTTCCGTTGCTCTTGCGGTTTGGGGGGTTACTTGGAGGGCTTGGAAGAGAAGGGGTGTTGCTGTTTAGACTTGGACAACACTCGACGGATTGCTTTGATTGGTTTTTTTGGTATATTAAATGCGGCTATCTAAAGCGCAGTATCTCTCACTTTTGGGTTGATATACTTCTGGACCTGGATTAGAATGCATGTTGGGTTATTTCTAGATCTCTGTTATGTACATGTATGTGATCAAATATCAGTCGAAGATGGATCAAGTCCCATAAACACTTTATACAACCGTTTACTGACCGCTGGTCCTATACGCGAATCCGTCAACGCGCCGTTCTTATTTGCCGATTTCTACACAATTAGCCCACATCCCATGCGTGCATACACCCCCCCCCCAAATAAAAAGGGGAAGAAAGAGTGTGAGAAATAAGAGATAGCGAGAGCATACCTTGACATCCTCCAACAAGCCCGGCCCCCCACGCTTCAACCCTTCCATCAAATCCCCAACCCCGGGATACCGCTCCACAATGCCATACGCCATCGAAGCCGTGACGCGGTTGACCTCCTGCAGCATCTTCACGAACGTGTCTGTTCTGTCCTCGCCCGTCTTCACCTGCCCGACATCCATGCAGAACGCCGAGTCGTTGCCCTGCATGACTTCCAGCCGGTACGGGATTGTCGAGACGTGCTCGGTGAAGGTCTTGAGCCATTCGGCGGTTTCGGGGGCCGCCGCGGTGTGGTGGATGAGAGAGGCATGGGTGACTTGTAGGTGGAGGAGGGCATCTTCGATTGTGTCGTCGGCGACTGGGGGGGTTGTTTCGGGCTTATTGGTGTTGGCGTTTTTGCGGCTGTTGGAGGTGGGAGGAGGGTTAGGATTATTATCGTTATTATTATTGTCGTTGGTGAATTGGCGACGGACTTCGGCTTGGTAAGCGCGGTTGCGGGCATTGTGGTTCTTGCGCATCCAGATTGCGAGCCCTTCGATGAGGTAGATGGGTTTGCAGCCTGGGTGTGTTCCCTTGATTTTCTGGACGTGGCGTTCGAGGCCGTTGTCATTCATATTACTACTACCTTCGTCCGATGACTCTGAGGCAATCACCATATCCACAAAGTCCTGCGCCGTGAGCACGCATAACACATGGTTTTCGGGTTTGATGTGCTGCGCACACGGTTCCCAGTATCCTAGGGCATCGTTGAACGTCGCCTTGACCTTTCGTCGCCATTTAACAATACCGCGAATTGAGCTGGTGAAGAACGTATACTCGACGCCTAACCGTTTCATATACTCCACGGCTTGATTACCCACGCTGGTCCCTTCAAGTGACGAGTCCATATCAATGATCATCTCCGGTGTCGATTCCTTTTTATCGACCTTGGACTTGTTGGCCTGAGCGAGGTCGGAGGCTAGTTGTTTCTCCTTGGCTTTTTCCTCTTTGAGTTTGGCCTTGCGGTCTTTTTCTGCTTGTTTCTCGCGTTCGCGCTGAGCTTTGGTTGCTTCGCGCTGGCGGGCTTTGGCTTCCTTGTCTTCGCTGGTTGGTTTGGGGTTGGTTTTGCGTTTGGGTTGGGGTGGTTCGGCTAGGTCGTCGTCATCGTCGTCGTTGTCAGACTGGTTCTCGCTTTTCTTTCGTGAACGGCTATCCGTGGTCGACTTCTTCCTTGATGCCGGACCATTCTCCAGACTAGCCAACAAGCTTGCCGTTTTGCTCGTGAAAAGCGGATCGGTGGTAGATGTCGACTGCTCCGTAGCTGCTATCAAGTCGTCGATATCCGGCATATCACTGAATTCGATATCGTCTCGTCGTCCACTTTCACCATTCATCCCCCTACTACCGAAATCATCACTGTCGCTACCAATCGTAATAGTATTCGTCCGCTGGAATTCCGTCCTCTGCTGAAAAACAGACAGTCCCGGTCCAGAACGCTCTGCCGGTGCTTTTCCCATTCTTGACAACTCAGGCGCAGACGAAGTAAAGACTATCGGATCTGAATCCTCCCCGTTCGCTGCGGTGGTTTTGTTGTCACCAGACAGCACCTCCCTAATCGGCCGAGCAGGCGGTAACCCCGCCTCATCGTCCAGATCATCCGAAAACCGAAAGAGCGAGTTTGCAGGCTTCCCAGAAAACTGATCCTGACCATGGTTGCTGAGCCCAGTAAACGCTTTCGGGTCCGGACTCAACGGACTACCCTCATCGCTAAGTCGCCGTTTCTTAGCGGGTTTGTCGCCGAAATCGATTTCATCGCCGAAAGAAGAGAATTGCGAACGACCAATGTCGATATCGATATCATCCGAGAAAGTAAAGAGCCTTGACGCTGTAGGTACCGTTGATGTACGCGCGGGACGTGCTGTAGATGATCTAGTATGGAGGGGTTGTCGCGGACTGGAAATCAGGTCTGCAGCGCTGGATGCCGTCGGGACGTGAGCTCTCGCTGGGGCAGATGGAGGCGTGGACGAAATCAGATCGATTACGTCTGGCATGTTCTTTTACCTCTTCCTGCCCGCCGGTTCGTTGTCGTTGCAGAAGTAGCATGGGTTCTGGCGACGGATGCGCGTCGGTGAACGCGGAGTCACGTGATATCTTACTTGCGAAACAGAAGTCATTCTATGTACTGTACAAAAAGGGGTATTATGGCAAGACAAAAAGGAGAAGGCTAAATAATGTTAAGCACCCATGCCGCAATTACCGACAGGAAAATCCCTGACAAGCTCAACACGACCAGCAACTCCCTGGTCCCATCAAATGGCCGTCTCTCACCCTGGAGCATGTCGCCGATCTCCTCCTCGAGTCGGTCCCCCATCGCCGTGAGAGAGAACTCCCTCTCCACCCTCTCCTTTCCCGAGGCAGCCATACGGTCGAAGTCACCCTGGTCCATCTCGTAGAGCACCTTGTGCATGACGGCAGTCCAATCGGGAACGTTGTTCGCGTCGCGCAACCAGCCCGTCTTATCTTCCACGACGGTCTCGAGCGGACCACCGGTGTTGGATGCGAGGACCGGTACACCAACGCGCATTGCCTCAACGGGTACTATGCCGAAGTGCTCGTTGATTGGGGTGTAAAGGAGGAGCTTGGCCTGGAAGAGGAGGGTATCGCGGAAGGCTGAGGGGATGGAGAGGAGGAAGAGGACGTCGATAGAGTCGGGGATGGAGAGTGCGGAGATCATGGTTTTGGCGGTGGCGGTTTTGAGTCCGAGGGACGTGGCTAGGGCGTCGAGTTCGGCGTGATATTGTACGTTTTCTTGGACGCGGTTGTCGTAGCCTCCTAGAATCAGTTAGCCATGCCATCAATATACAACAACAACTAAGGGAAGAGTGGACGAATGAATAAATCATACCAGCAACAACCAACCTCACCCCCCTCCGCTCTTCGTCGCCCAACCCATGATACGCACGAATAGCCAATTCCATGCCCTTCTTCCTCTCAAACCGATTGATACTCAGTAGAATCCTCTTGCCGTCCCAAATCTTCTTCGCCCCGGAATCATCCGGCCCATCCTGATCTGTATCAACACACGGATACACAACCCTCACATCACCCAGCTTGTCCGTCTCGGACCCGCCACCAAAGACCTCGCTCACGACACCGCGCGTAAACCGCGAGTTCGCAACGACCTTATCCGCCGCGCTCATAGCCCACCCCTCGAACCAGTCGAAAGGACACCGATAGAACCCCTTCGCGACACGGAGGAGCGAACTGCCCTCGTCCCGCCGTGCTAGTAATTGATCCGGGAAGTGGCAGTAGAACAGGATGCGCTGGTTATCGCGTCGCGAGGGCGGGGTGAACAATTCCCCCAGGGTCTTCAACACCGGTACACATGCCGCGAGTTGGTCGACAATGAATATATCCCCTCTCCCTTCTCCTCCTTCGTCGTCTTTTCTTTCCGTTGTACTCCTGGTCGGCGGTGCTGAGAGCTCCCCCAACACGGCCGCGGTCAAATGCAGCTGTCTCAGAACGGCCATCAAGACATGCAGCCGTCCACCCACATGTGCGGGGAACACCGTGTTCCCACGCACCCGCACATCTAGCGTGCCATCGCGTGCCTCCTCGAAGCAATGCGCCGGGTCCCGGTGCGAGGTATAGATGGTGACTCGGTGGCCGCGGGATTGGAGCGCCAGGGCGACGTCGATAATGAGGCGTTCTGCGCCGCCAATGCCGAGGTCGGGATGGATGATGGTGACATTGGGGGGGTTATTGCCCGTTTCTGCTGTGGGTGGCATGGTGCTGGTGGGCGTGAAGTAATGGAGACGATGTCGCATGTGTTCCTACAGACGGCCTTATGAGATGTCGCTTTCCTGTTTTGGTTTGGTGGGGTTCTGATTGCGGTTTAGCGCAGTTGATCTGCCGGCTTTCTCCGCCTTGATATACTTCACTTTACAGTATAGAATGCATTAAGCAGGCTCACTAAAAACATCAGACCTGGCCGAGGGCCATACAAGCCCTACCCAGAGAACTATGCAAGAAGCTGAAGGATTGGATCATACAATTGACTCACTATCTACATCATTAACACGCCAAAATTAAAGCAGACAGAACAAAACAGAACAAAACAAGAACCATAGTGGCAATAAAGTGACAATTGGTATCCGCAAACTTGCGAGTAGCGACAGGATCAGAAGCAAGTGAAGCGACTAAGAATATCAAAGACATACGGACGGCCGTGTGTAGCCAACCGGAGCGAGAAGAAAGAAGGGGGGCGAAGGCAAATAAGATATAAAAATATACAGTGAAGGTTCCAGCCAGTCAATTAACCAATCAGTCCTGCCTTTCAATGTCGTCAAGGGAATAAATAATAAATGGAACGGTCGTGAAGGAAAGAAAGAAAGGGATAAAGCAGTAACATCGAGAGGGCGTGAGTGGCAAGGAATCCAAAAGGGCTATTTGGAATGGAGAAAGATTAGGCATCAAACGAAACCAGACGAAGAGATGGGGGATATCAACTGCGTTGAAGTCATGATACAGCAAGCAAAACAGAAAGAGGGCTAGGGCATCATCTTGAAACAGAATGGAGAGCGAGGAAACCCCAATCGAAACAGGGAATACCAAAAGAGGAATGAATCGTAAGAGAATAATAAAAAGAGATGCAGATGCAGATGCCGAAAAGAAGAACTTTTCAATACGCTCACGCTCCAAGGACAAAACCAGACCATGCATGGATGACACACATGTCTAGAAACAGTTGAGCGTGCTCTTCTTCTTCTTCTTGTTAAGCGCATTCATCCGCTCTTCCAACTGCGCACGCGCAGCCTCGGCCTCGCGCCGGGCGCTCCGCTCCTCTTCGACAGCCTGGAGGGACATGCGCTGTGAACTGCGTTCCTTGCGCAGCATGGAAATTTCGTCTTCGACCTGGAACGCCTTCTTCTTCCACGCCTCGCAGTCGGACTTGACCTTGTTGCTTTGCGCTTCGAGATCGCCGAGGGCTTCTTCCAGCGTTGCGGTGAGCTGTTTCTCAGCATACAAGTGCTTCTCGATCGTCTTAATGCGGGCCTCTTGGTCCTCGACGAGCTGCGAGTTGACGAGTTCCTTGCTGGTGTGCCGCGAGCTGGGTGGGGAGATGTTGTTGCCGTTGCTTTGCGAGGCGATGTTGGGGAGCGGTGGCAGGGGAATCGCTGGTGGGGGGGAGGGAAGGGAAGCTGCCGACGAGCTCTTGCGCAGGTTTGAGTTGAGCGAGCTGCTGCGGTCGTGCGAGCTGTCCTGGTTGCCGGTGCCGTTCTTGAGTTGCAACTGGAACAGCGTTAGCTACCATCAATGGCCGATGGGATAATGATAGGATGTGGGTGGACTCACCTCAAGCTGCTCAATCCGTACTTGATACGTCTCAATGTCCTGCTCATACGTAGCAATCTTGCCTTTCGCATCCACCAGCGCCTGATCCCGCTCCTGCTGCATCACCGACAACCGGTTATGATGCTGATCATAGCTACTCGTGATCTGTTCCTCCAGCTCCTCGACCAGCCGCACGCTCTTGTTCTTCTCGCTCGTGATCTCCTCTACCAGCGCATCCTTCCTCTTGATCTGCTGGTCGCGCTCGCGGACCGTCTCCTCCGTCGTGGCGACCAGGAGCGCGAGTTCATTCAACTGCGCCTCCTGCGATGCGCTCTTGCGGCTGAGTTCGTCGAGCTGGCTGGCATCGCCGCCGTTGCCGCTCTGGGCCTCGACCTGCTTGCGCAGATCCTCATTGTGGTCCATGAGCTCGGCATACTTGTTAGAGAAGTGCTGCTTCTGCGCTAACACCTCTTCGATCTGCTCCGAGAGGTTGTCGGTTGTGACGTCTGCCTTGAGGAGGTCAGACACCATGCGAAGCAACTTGGTCAGCTCGTTGCGCGACTCGACGATCTCATTGCGCAGGGCCTCCATCGACCGGTCGTGCTCGGTGGTCTTCGCGGCGAGCTGCGATTCGTATTCCGCCTGCGCGGCAGCCTTGATGCGCGCTTCCAATTCGCTCTGTTCGCGCGTATGCGTGTCTTGCAGTGCCGCCAGTTCGTCCTGGTGGCCCGCCATTGTCGACTGGTGAGCACTAATCTCGCGTTCCAGATCGGCAACACGAGTCTGGTAGGTTTCGACCTGGTCGTTGTCGCCGCCGCTGATGCCCTGGGTAGAAGAAGTAGAAGAGGCAATATGCTGCGACAATTGGTCCTGCGCCGACGAATGCGACTTCTCCAGCGCCGCGATGGTCGCGAGTTGGCTGGTGATTGTCGCCTTGTGCTCCTCGATCGTTTGCGTCAAGCCGTCGACCAACCCTTGCTGATTGGCTCGCTCCCCATCGAGATCCCTTGCGGCCGACTGCTTATCTGCCGAAGTCTCCCCTGCAGCGACAGCGCGCTCCGAGCGCACTGCATCCACCGAAGCCAATGCAGTGTCCAGTTCGATAAGCGTCGTACCTAGCTTCTGCTCCGACGATTGCAAGGAGTCATAGGCATTCTGATGTTTACCTTTCCACTCGGTTAATTCGAGCTCCAGCGCCCCAATCCTCTTTTCATGCTCTTCCGCTCCAACGTCCTGAGACTGAGCAGCGATCTCTTGGGTCTTCAGAAGATCCTTGAGTTCCTCGATCTCACCCAGCAGCTGCTTCTCACGAGCCTCCTGTGCCGCCTTCACTTCGGCCATGATGTTCTCCTGCTGTACGATCTGGTCGCGCAACTGTGTCACCAGACCCATGTCGAGCGACGACACTCCGCCCTGCAAACTGGATCGCTCGCGGGTCAGCCCCGAGATGATGGTCGACTTCATCTCCATCTCCTTCTTCACGCTCTGGTTCTCGGCTTCCAGGGATTGGATGCGCTCGACGCGGCTGTGTAATTCATGCATCGCAGAGTCAAGATGAACCTCAAAGTTCTGCATCGTTTCCGGGCGAGACTGGAATTCCTCGGCAGCGACGCTGCGCAAGGCGGTTAACGAGCGATGAGCGCGGTCGACGGTGGACATGAGACTTTGGCTGGTCTTGCGACGGATCACAGACGACTTGAAACCGGGCGTGGAGGGTGGTGAGGCCGATTTTCGCCGAAGCTCACCCTTGAGGGTCTCGACCAGACCCAGGATACCCTCGTGCTCGCTCTGCAACTGCTCGTACTTTTGATTCATC
The DNA here is from genome assembly GCA_003004525.2 of Aspergillus sp. MA 6038. NCBI lineage: Eukaryota > Fungi > Ascomycota > Eurotiomycetes > Eurotiales > Aspergillaceae > Aspergillus > Aspergillus sp. MA 6038. The sequence continues at coordinate 12,636 of PQME02000012.1, forward strand.
ACGGTGACGCCCTCCTCGTGCTCCGAGAGGAGACGACGCATGTGCACCACGTCGTCGGAATCTGTGGCATCACTCTCTAGTAGATGTCGCGCGTCTCGTTCCTTCTTGGTGGTCTCAGAGGCATTGGAGACTTCCGGCGAAGTAGCAGACCCCTCGACCAAGGATAACTCCGAGGAGAGTGATCGCGAGAACGAATGTTGAGTTCCAGTTCTCGACTCGTCGGGGCCCCCCCGGGTATCCTCTAAAAAAGACACCGGGCGGGAGTTGGCTGTTGTGGTGGGCGACGGCGGGTTGGGCTGGGGAGGCTCAACGGAAAGATGAGTAGTACCGTTCACGTTATCGTGGCGCACCTCCGCCAGGGACTTCAGCGCGGCCTCATACTTGGCTTCCAGAAGCTCATAGTCGTTCAGGGCAGTGTCGTGCTGCATGCGCAGATCGAACAGTTCCTGGCTGACCGTATCAAGCTTGTCCGCCATGAAGCGCGACTGGTCATCGAGACGGGGACCCTGGGGCCCCTCCTCCTTCTCCGCATGGCTCGTGGCCTTCTCCAGCACATGGAGGTCATTATCGGTATGGTCCGCCTCAGCGACAGACATGTCTACCTCATCCTTGAGGGTAGGCCGCGACTCAGTGAAGTCGTCGTCCGACTCGGGGATGGCCGTCTCTGCCGCTTCGCTCAAGACGTCAAGGGAGGTCGCGCGCTTACGCAGGTTCTGTGCACTCTTCATGGTCATCGCACGGGTCTCAAAGTCATCGCGGATGCCACTGCTGCTCTCGTTCTGGTGGCCGTTCTGCTTGGTGTGGTCGAGTTCTTGGAGCAGATTGTCCAGCTTGCCAAGGCTCCGCTGGCGCTCAACGACATGCTCCAGACGGTTTACCTCGCGCTGCATCAGTTCCATGTCCTGGTCCGCCTCCGCGAGGCGTTCCTCCAGGGTGGAGATGTATTCTTCACAGCCCACTTCACTCGCGCGGGCGCGGCTCAGCTCTCTGCGCAGCTCGGATACGATGGCCGCACGCTGCTCCTCACCCGACGACTGGCCATCCAGCTTCGACTCGAGCTCGTGCAGATACGACTCGGTGCTGGACTCCCGGTCAAGCAGTTTCTGGACGCGCGCCTGAAGCTGCGAGTTGACCGTCTCTGCGTACGTGCACTTGGTCTCGCGTTCGAGTAGAGTACTCTCCGTGACAGATAGGGACGAGCGGGTGTTGGAGAGCGACGACTCGAGGCTCTGGATGGTCTTCTCATACTCGAGAACGACCTGCTCGACGGACTCCGCAAAGGAGTGCGACCGCTTCAGCCGCTCTACAGAATTCTTTCCGACCGCGGACGCCACATCATCGGCAGTGGATTCCTCTTGTGGTTCCGTCTGGGGCTGGGGCTGGGGTTGGGGTTGCTCAGAGTCCCGTGCCATCTCAGAGATCAGCCTGGCGTGTCGTTGACTGAGGGCGTTGTAGCTCTCCTGCACATCCAGCAACTGGTTCTGTAGGTCGATCTCCTTGCCGTTCTGTCGCTCCGACGAGCGCTCCCGGGGCTGGGTGGCACGACGGTCGCTGTCCTCAGCGTTGCGCAGCTGCTGGCGCAGGAAGGCGACTTCAGCCTTGAGACGTTCGATGACGGCGTGCTTGTCGCTCTCGTCGGCGATTTGTTGGATGCGGGGCTTGCTCTGGATGGCTCGGGCGCGCTGGGCATATTGCACGGTGTTCAGGGTCTCACTGAGATGGAATTCGGCCGGGGTGACACAAGCGATCATGTAGGTGTACGCATTCCCGCCCAGGGAATCCTGCAGCAGACGGGTGAGTTTGGAATCCCGATACGACACGTGGGAACCGGATTGGCGAGACGACAGTTGCGAGATGACTTTCCCCAGGGCGGCCAGACCGGCATTAATGGAAATACCCTCGCGCGCGCGCTCTCCGGAAGCACCAGTGTTCTTGAGCCGTTCACTTCCCGCCAAGTCGACAAAGTGCAGTTTACTGTCGACGCTGACGGACGGATCGCCGGACGAATTGTCAACGGACATGCGCTTGTCCTTGGGCGATGGCGACGTTAAACTGGTGGGAGAGGGGGCCTTGTTGCGCTGGACGAGATTCAAACTGAAGACGGCGTGCGATCGCGACGACTTGGCGTTGATGGCGGTCGAATCGGTCTGACGAATGGAGGAACCGAAGTTCAGAGCACCGAGAAGATCCTCAAAGGAGTTGATGCTGACTTGATGGAGACCGGTGAGGAGAATGCGACCCTTGACATCCTCACGAATGGTGACTGTTGGTCGTTCATGGACCGGGGTTGAATCCGGGAGCAAGAGGTCGCGCAGTTGTTCGTTATAGATCTAAGCAGCGGTCAATAGTTTTTTTCTTTATCTGTAACGTAGAGACAAGAGAAGAGATTCGCACCTCGACATAAGTGGCCTTCAGCTGCCAGTTTTTATCCGGGTTGTTGTTTCCTTTCCCAAAGCTCGAAGTCGAACCCGTGGAATAGCGGGACGGAGTGCGAAGACCGGTCGAGCTATTGCGGGAGTGTTTTGCCGGACCGCCGTCCAGCTTCTCGAAGAGTTCCTGGGCCGCCCGGGGGATGACACCCATGGCACCGGCGACATTCTGCTCATTGGGACCGGAGGTGCCCATGGTATAGGACTTACCGGCACCGGACTGACCGTAGGCCAAAAGGGAGACATTGTAGCCCTGCACGAAGGAGTTGACACTTTCGCTGAGATACTCCCACACGCCCTGCTGGTCGACCGTCTCGGCGAAAACGCGATCGAAGACGAAAAGCTTGCGGCCCTGGGGGACATCTACCGCGACACTGGTGGGCGCCGTGACATGAACCATGGAACGCTGGAACCGTTGCGGGATTAATTCGTAACCGGGATCGGTAGGTTTCAGGGGTGGTCGCACTCGGACAGCTATACAGAAGGGTTAGGAGACGGGAGAGAGATTCTCTCAAGACACGAAGACAGATAAGGGGGGGGATATGGAAACGCACCGACTTTGACAGCGGTCTTGGCATCTTCATCTGATGCGCGACTCCCTCCGCCCTGTTTACTGCTCATGCTGAGGCGACTAGTACTGCGAGGCGTGCGCATCACGGCGTTGAATCGCGGGGATGCGCCCGTAGGCGAAGCTGGCGGCGAGACCGTCATGACCCCGGGGGGTTATTTAATATGAAGAAGACAATAGCAGAAATGGTGTCAGGGGAGAGAGAGAGAGAGAGAGAGAGGAACAGAGGGAATTGTGAAAAGGAGACTCGAGATGGTTAGGAAAGGGGGGAGGTGACAGGCATCGGGTGGTGGTGGTGGTGGTGGTGGTGGTGTTTGTTTGGTATCGGGGGTTTCGTTTGGAATGGAGGTAAGTTTGGAGCCACGCGACTGAAGCGAAAGTTAGCATATACAGGATTGAGCCGATGGAATGAACGTACTAGATCGAAGACGTGGTCGACGTCGTGGTGGTCAATGGACTCCGTGATGTAGAGGGAAAGAAAGGAACGACTGGACAAGAAAAAAAAAAGAGCCACCAAAACACTCCAACCAGACGAGGACAGCAAAAAAAGAGACACCCGATCAGACAGCGATGTTCGAGCCTGAAAAGTAAGAAAAGACAGAAGGAAAAAAAAAGAAAAAAGAAAAAGGACAGATGCACGGAAGCGGAAAAGAAAGAGCAAAAGAGATTAAAGGAGAGGCGCGCAGAGAGTGACAGGTCGGTCCGGGGATGGATGGACGATGGACCAGAGGATCGCAATCAGCGAGATTGGATGGATTTGATTTAGGCCTGCGCGTGGTTCCTGGTCGGGGTGACGGTCCCAAGGCAATCAAGGAATTATTGCCGTCGTTCTGTTCTTGAGGCGGTTCTAACCTGGACTAACTACCGGGGCCGATGCCCTGGCCCAAAGAGGGAACCTGATACAATCGTCCGTCAATCCCATCCTTACAGTCCGTTCCTTAATCTACCTCGTGCGCGGTGGAGTTGCGCTGCTCGCAATCATGCACTTGTCCTCTGTAATCCGGCATTTATGTGTATACAGAGTACTGCACGGTGACATCGTGAGCAGTCGAGTCAGCATCACATCCAGAATAGACTCGGGGATAATGCCGGAGTACAGACTGGCTCAAGACTGGCCCAAGACTGGCTCAAGACCGGCTCAGGTACTGGACTCTGTTCCACCGCGAGCATAAACACGGCGCCAGAAAGGCCCTCCACCAATTGCGCTGCGCAGACGCTTCGACCTGTCGATCGCTGGGTCGGTGCAAAATTGGGCAATTCTCCGTAAGCCATATTCCAGAGGACAGAGTACAGAGTCCAAAGTACACAGTGCTCCGTTCAGCAGAATACTCCGTATGGTCACCTCGCCGGGGGACATTCCTTGATCGGGATACGGGACACCGTCAAGAATTATAACAGTAGAGCCACATTCAGGGGACCGTTGACTGTCTGTCGCCCACGCAGCGTCGTCCATAACTCAATATTGGCTCCGGCATTCCCGGTAATGTCGGCCAAATGATAGGCAAGAAACTAATTACTGAATGTGAAGGGCTCGTTTCACCTGCTTGTATGCTGCCTGTGATGTGCTTAGGCCCCGAATCCATGCTGGGAACTCTCCGTATTGGTCTCCGTGTTCGTCTCCGTACACGACGAACTGCTACCTGCGGCTCAATCCCATTCTATAGACGATAGAGGACGCAGATCGCCGGATCTCTCGCTGCACCCCTCCCCAGACCGCAAAATAGAATTCAATGGGGTCTGCACACTATCACCTCTAACTCCCAGACGCTCGCTCTGGACCAAGGTTGACACTAAGAACCATGATCCCCACCGGGGTGCTGGTATCCATCAATAGCGGTGCTCTGCTTGAGCTTGTCCGTGTTCCAGAGAATCATGCATGTAGGACTCCTATACTCCGGAGTATATCCTCGTGGTCCTGCCAAGGTCCGGCCACATATAATACCTCAGGTATCCGATGTGATCCCGCGTCGGGCTCGTGCTCTGGATCCATGCCTGTTAATGACTGGTTGTAATGTCAGTGATATCTGTACTCAGTAGTCTTGTTGCCCTCCGTCACTGGACCAACTGATCCCCTGCCCTTATCTATACCGGCTTCTAGGGCTTGCATATCCGCCATGCATGTTCCAGCGAGACCCGGTCCGTAGACCGGCAGCAATAAGACTGACCCTGCATGATGCACCTCGATGAGCGGTCAATGAACATGGACGACCACGTACCATCCCTAGAACAGCTGCTGAACGCTACCAGCCCTCGCCAATATCACCAGTTACAATGGGTCTGAACGTCATTATTGTTGGTGCTGGGATCTCCGGTCTCTGCACGGCCATTGGCCTGCGACGAGCCGGCCATAGTGTCTATATATTCGAGAAGTCCCATTTCGCAACCGAAACGGGAGCCGCCGTAACCGTAGGCCCAAACGGGGTCCTCGTCCTGAACCATCTCGGCTTCGACTTCGTCCGGGCTGAAGCCTGTCCTCTCAGAAGCTGGGCGTCGGTAGATGGCCAGACCCTCGAGCGGATTGGGGTCCAAGACGTTGCTGACATCGGCCGCATCACCGGTGCTTATTTCTGGACTCTGCATCGCGTGGATCTACACAAGGAGTTATTGAGACTGGCCCTAGATCCTGACACCACTACTTCTTCTTCTTCGCTGCCAGTGAAGATCCAATATGGCTCGCCGGTTCGGGACGTTGACGCATCCGCAGGTCGGGTGTACCTAGTCGACGGCACAGTTCACCAAGCGGACGTGGTGATCGGGGCCGATGGCGTTCATTCCACGGTGCGGGCATGCGTTGCGCCTGCCGACTCGAACAAGCAAGCCGTCGACTCGGGCCTGAGTGCATTTCGATTTCTGCTCCCGTCTGAGGCTATTCTGGCGAGGCCGGATCTACACGCGGTGTGGCAGTCCAAGGATGGGGATTCGACTTTGTTCGTGGATACGACGGATCCCAAAAAGGACCAACATATGGTTTGCTACGGGTGTCGAGGGTATGTTACCTGTGCTGAGATAGTGACGGTGACTGACCAGCCTCGACTGATTCCATGGAATATATAGAGGACGAGTCCAGAACTTTGTTGGTATCCATCCCACGAGGGAAAAGGGCTATGGCACAGATACGAAAGCAGACATGTTGAAGCAATTCGGACATTTCCACCCAGTCGTCCGAGAAATAATCCAGTAGGATCAATCATACAACCCCGGGGAAGCATTCTACTAACAGCATACAAGACTAGCCGATGACGTGAATTGCTGGCCTTTGCTAGTCCACGAACCACTACGGACCTGGGTCTATGATAAAGTCCTCCTTATCGGAGACGCTGCACATGCTGTAATCTATCCACCCTCCCCCCGGTCGTCTTGGTCCTGGCTCAGTTCTAACATGGCGTGCAGATGCTCCCCTTCGGCGGCCAAGGCGCCAACCAAGGCATCGAAGACGCTGGTGCCATCAGTGTCCTCTTCCGGGACATCACCAGCGTAAAGGATATCCCCCGTCGCTTCTCGCTGTTCGAGAAAGTGCGGGTTAAGCGAGCACTGAGGGTTCAGATTCTTTCCAGAGTTAGGGTTGGACGGGAGCACGAGGTTGCCAATGAAGTTAGGGAGTTTTTGGAGGATGGTATGGACAGTATGTTTACTCTTTGAAGGGTGTGTTGAACGGAAAAGAGATACTGATAAGGCACTAGTCCCCAATACACTGAAAGGCCGCTTGGTGCATGATTCAGGGTAGGTTACTATCTCACGCCAATCCTATAGAACAAATAGCTAATTCATTAGGTTCGACATACTTAAGCAATGTTCGCAAGCGCTAGAGGTCTCACCAATGGATCTAACCTAATCTAGTTGAATATACTGGCGAGCTATTCCTTTTTGAACCGCCTCACCATGTATCATTTGATATAGCTAGCTAGCTGGAAGGTTCTGGTCGCATTCGCAATTTACTTGAATAAGAGACAATGGCCCCTTCTAACCATGATAGTCATTTCCGCCGCAACCCTAACCATATCCATTAGCATCCCTTTCATCAATTATCCTCGTCAAAGCACATCCAGTCTTCTATAGTAGTTATTTGACTTGACGGCTCCTACATTGCACTTGACCAGCCCAAAGGCCTTGAGCGCTACCACACGAACCCTCCGGGCCAGATATCTTGGATGTTATGAGCCTCTGGATGAATACTTGGCAGAAACCTCGTTAGCCTTAAGCGGTAAGGACTGCGTACAGAATTCACTTTGTACACATAGATGCACTGGAAGTTTCCTTTTGAGATATTTTATTGTACGGAGTATGACAACCTAACAATCGAGAGAATTGGGTTGTTCCCTAAACTGGCCCACCGGGTGCACTACCCCAATGGGGCTAGACTAGCAGAATAGTCACATGCCTAGTGTAAAGATAAAAGGGGGGACTGTAGGTTTCTACGAAATTAGGCCTAGAAGGTTCATAACCCTAACAATCTATGACTAGTCAGTGGCTAGCGGATAATCCGTTCATAACTAATCTATGACTGGTAGTATTGTGTACAAGACCAACGTCCTAGATGGATATATATCTGGCTTTAACTAATCAGCCACCAGTTGGCAACTGTTGTAGAGTTCAAAAAGTAGCATATCTGTGTATTATAGACCCACCTGAGATGACCCTCCAAGGTGAAGCTAAGCAAGCTTGTCTAGAGTACTCCGTACTTTGTGTATAAGTAGTCACAGAGTATGCGAAATAATCCAACTTTAAACTAATCTAAGGTTTCTGCCGTCTCAAAAACCAAAATTTCCTTATTTCAAATCGGCCGCTATGGCCCCCGTATAGGGAGGCGGGTAGTAGAGTTTCAAAGAGGGAATTAACGGATGGAATCTGGGGCCGTTGTACTCTCATGAACTGGATCTCTGACTCGTGGATCTCGCGCGGCACCAGGAACCTTTAACTGTGTTCCACGGTCGGTCGTCGTTTTTGTCGATCTCGATATGTCTAGTTCTGGGACACGACTGCGCCAACTTCAGGATCCGCTGGATGGCCAATACAGAGAACTGATCCTGATGCGCCTGGCATATTTATCCCGTCTGACAGAGTACTCCGCCAAAGCAATGATCGTGTAGGGTCATATATACCCTGTTGGCATAACCGTTGGCTTTTGTACTCGAAGATACCGCTCGACTACCAAAATGGCCATGGCCACTTTAAGTGGTCGTAACAGGTATTTTAAGTATCCGCCTATGTCGACATACTCTGCCCCATGAGACAAGGCATGTTGGTCACAAATCATCGTTGGTTTGACCTTCTTGCAACATAACTGTTGCTGCTTGTGCGACGAGGTTGAAGGTACTAGGGCAGCTAGCCAGACAGATATCAGTTGACTACACATGTGTCAGAATAAAGGTTTAGAAACAAAGTGGAAACTCACCTGGAGAATGGGTTGGGTGTCTTCCTTGGCTAGTGTGAGGCTAATCATTGTCAATGGATCTAGGACAGCGAGGGATCACTGTGAGCTGATACACAAGTGAAAAGATGCAGTCTGAAGTCAATTGGTCATGTTGCAGAAGAGGGCAGTGAGATTCTGCTAAAGTGTGCTTCATGGTGTTAACAGGAAAGTGTGCAATCTCCTTTCCAAAGCTATTGTTATGTGACTACAGACATTTCAGTTTAAGCTCATTGAACTTCTCTGTCCCAAACAGTCCTCACTTGTAGATTTTTAGGCCTTTAGATGCCATTCCTATTGCTAACTTAGATACATTGTTGCAAAAAGCTGATACTTGTCCCATGGCTGGCATGCAAGGTGTGTGGTGGCCTACGCTACCCTCACATGGGGTTTTAGTCATGTTCACGGTTCACTTGATTAAGGAAGAGATAATGGCCCCTTCTTAACCATGATAGTCATGATCTCATACAACGTATCCGCCGCAGCCCTAATCAACCATATCCGTTAGCATTCCTTTCACCCATTACCCACGTCAGAACACATACATAGTTGACAGCTCGGCATTTGTATCATACGCAGGAGATACCTCGACGATATCCGCCCCGATGAGATTCAATCCATCCAACCCGCGAACAATCGTGCGCAGTTCGCGAGTGGTCCAGCCGCCGGTTTCCGGGGTCCCGGTGCCGGGGGCGACTAGTCGCGTCAGTTTGAGTTACTATAGCTGTGGTAGGCGAAGGAGTATACTTACAAGCAGGATCCAGGGTGTCAATGTCGATCGAGAGATACACTGGGTTCTCGGTACCAACACGGTTCCTGATTTTCTTGATGATGCCCTCGATTCCTGATAAATTAGCAACCACCCGGCTCACCGGAGACGTGGACATATAGACACATACCAATGGTATCGATCTCCCTAGCTTCAACAATCTCAAAGCCACAGTACCCATCGTTCTCATAGTCCGACGGGCCTGACAGCGTCGTGCGAATTCCGGCATGGATGTTTGTGTCGTTTCTCAAGAGGCCCTCCATCGCGGCATGATAGAAATAGGTCCCGTGGTTGATCGAGGCTACCTCACTAGGCGAGCCACCGAAGACTTTGGGTTTCCAGGAGTCCCTGCACGTCTTAGCGGGACCAGTCTCTCAGGCCCATCAACACCAGTAATCAGAACTTACAAATGACTATCAAAATGGATCACCGTCACCGGTCCATACGCCTTGTTGATACTCCGCAGCAACGGCAACGTGATGGTATGGTCACCTCCCATGGTGATAACCCTTGGAAGGGTCTTGCCGGCCTTGGAGAGACCATATTCGTCGGCGTTGGTGAAAGGCTTGCGCATGAGAAGGCTGTTGTGGCCTTGTTCAATTTGTTTGATTGCCCAGGCGTTGTCGTATCTGCAATTGCATTGTCAACGCTGGATTTTAATAGTAAGTGATGGCATAGGACGACGTACGAAGTTACTGGGACATCGCCGCAGTCCAGAATCCGAAGGTTGCTGGTGAAGGGGTTCGCCTGGAGGGGGACGTTGTAACCGCCGCTGTTATAGCATTAACCTCGAAGTGCTGGGTAAAGGGCACAAGGGTCAGGTACGTACTAGAGGTTCAGTCGACGAGATCCCTGGCGAATACCACTAGGGCCGAATCGCGCACCGGGTCTATATGAGGTTCCCGTGTCGAACGGCGCACCTACCCATCACATTAATACCTTTGGTCCAAGTTGCCCAGTCATCGTCGACAAGGCAGACGGTAACATACCCAGAAAAGCAATGTCATATCTCTCATCCTCGCTCGCCAGACAAGGGTAATACGGCAATCTACCGAACGTCGAGATACCCGAAAAGACAGAGTCGGCCTACATCCTTGTTAATATCAACCGAGAATGGGGTCAAGCTTGCAAGGATACCTGAGTCCCTCCATCGCCTGGCAGGGTATTATACCACAGCCCCTTGTGAGGCCCGGCGAGGGGCGATTGGCGATGGTCGCCGTGGGCTGCTGCCAGAGCGGAGAGAGTGAGGAGCGTTGTAGTAGTCCAGATCATTTTGTTTTGTTAGGGTGATTTAGTCCGGTTAGCAGGAGATGAGGTGTGGTATTTATGACTACTACTAGATGGCGTCTTAAGGGTAATTCTCATCTGTCTACAAGACATAATGTACTACCACGATATGTTTGCTTTCCCAAACAGGAAGTTAAGTGTCGAAAACCGAAAAGGGAAGGTCGGGGAAGAAGGAAGAGATAGGGTTATCTTCATCTTATCGCCGTGACGTGATGATGATCATCTATCTTATCTAGACCATGATGGCTTTGCTTCATTTAATAACCCGATTCGGAAAGTAGTCTAAGCATTGTCCTGCGTCTAGGGCTTCCTACTGCTCTATATCCATCCGTCCAAAAGCCTTGGTCACCTCGACCTCCCAGTTACTCCACGCAACAACCGTCCACTCAAATGCCCCCACCAGATACAATGCGATACACTGTCCCGCCCAGAGCCCCTGCAACCCCCAGCCATGGAACGCCAACCACACGCCCAATGGCAGCGCGCCACAGTAGTAACTAACCATGTTCACCAGCGCGCCCACATGCTGCCGGCCCATTCCGCGCAAACTGCCCCCGCAGCTCCCATTCAGACCATCGGCGATTTGGAACAACGCCACCAGGGGTAGAACGTCCGCCGTGAGACGGACCACGCGGTCGTCATCGTTGAACAGTTGCGCAAAGTGGTTCCGCGTCGCCATCAGAACGGCCAGAACGACCCCTCCCAGAAGCATACTCAGCCAGGCAGCCGTGTTCGCCGCACGGGCTGCCCCGGACGGACTACGCAGGCCCAGCAGATTCCCCACGCGCGCAGAGGTGGCCACCCCGACACCAAAGGGGATGGTGTTGAGGATTTGATCTGCGGTCATGATAACGCTCTGCGCAGCGAGCGGGATTGTGCCCAGTCGACCGGCGGCTAGGGCCACGATCTCGAAGGCCCACCATTCGCTGCCTACGTGGATGATGCCCATGATGGCGAGCCGGGCAAAGGTGCTGAGGTTTTGGAGAGATCCGCGGGTCCAGCCGCCCCAACAGTCGGACCCGGCGATGAACCGAGTGTACATGACGAGCAAAATGAAGGAGAGCCAGTAGGAAATACTGGTCGCCAGGGGGGCACCTAGGAGGCCCAGTTGCAGGGTGTAGCAGAAGAGGTAGTTTAGGCCTGCGTTGATGGGAGACGTGATCAGGAGCACGTATGTTCCTGGCCGCATAATACCTAATTCTGGTCAGCCAACCAACCGGAAAGGGTGAGAGGAGGCGGACACCATACCCTGCGCTTGAAGATACTTCTTCATCAACTCGAAATAGATGTACCCCAACCCCCCGGGAATCAGGCAAGTCAGGAACCGGGCACTATCCCTGGATAGATCCGGATCCTGGCCTAGGAGGAGAAACACATTCTCCGAACAAGCCCACAGAACAGCCACGGGGATGTAAAACAGTCCCAGTACGAAGAACCCCCTCTGCAGCAGTACCCCCAACTCGTGCGCGTTAGCACTCCCCGTGAAAGTTGACGATGCCAAGGTATCCACGGCTGTTGTGCCCCCGAGGGCGATCATCCACGCACTGATCATGGCGAACATGAACGAAAAGGCACTCGTGGCTAGGTTTTCGGGCGACGAGCGGCCGACGATCAGGACGGAGACCGTTTGGAGGCTGTTCTGGAGGGTGTAGGCCAGGATCACGGGAACAGAGCCTTTCAGGAGGATGACAAATTCCTGGAAGATGAGGTGGCTCTGGCTCCTGGAGGTGCCTTCATTATCGTGGCTGACGGACTGGTCGGGACAGCTTTCCAGGTCGGGTGGTTTGGGCAGAAGTGCTGTATATTCGGTGGGTGGCGATTCATTGTTCGAAAAGCTGTCTCTGCGCTGGACACGATCCATTGTGATAATAGGGACGACTTGGTATAGAATCCGGATTGTAACCGTACAGATGGGCAGTACAATGGCTTCCTATGTACCAAGCATCTGAGGACCTTATTCGAGATGCGCCCTGCATATCAGGAAATCTGCATTTCCCCCAGAAAGGCAGGCCAACGTCGAAAGGTTATTTTACATCGAGTGACGGCGCTAACCGTTAGTGCGCCTGCTTATTCTCGTTATCTCTGACCCGAGGATGCTGGCAGTTGACGATTCCAACCCTAATTTGTTCCGAAGAATGCGCCCCGCCTTGTTAGTGCATCTTCGACTGATAACAGTCATCGTTTGTTTCAACGCTTATCAAATAAGAACTGGCATGGATTAGGGCAAGACTTCGTACTTTCAGTTATCTCTGATCAGCTATCTATGTCCTCACAATTGAACTGCTAGAGTAGGATACAAAGAAAAGATATGTAGACGTAAATGTCAGGATATTTCCTGGTTCTCAATTCAACTCCACGGACATACTACGTAGAACCACCATCATGGACGAGAAAACGCCCGAGAAAAGGACCGTCCATCCCCAAGCAACAATCGACCCTCTAGATCCATTGAACTGGTCCCGACTACAAAAACACACGATCCTCGGGATTGTAATGCTCAAGCAAGTCCTTCGCCAGCAGCCAACTCAAGCACTTACTAACAAAAGACACAATAGATACTTCCTCTTCACCTACATAACCACGACAACCGTGCCCTCATTCCCCGAAATCCAATCTCAGTATGCAATCAACTACGCTCAGGTCAACTGGACCGTGGCCATTCCCGCCCTGGGCCTCTCGATAGGTCCTCTGATCTGGTCTTCGCTGAGCGAGATATATGGCCGTCGGACAGTATTTATCGTCGGCACCGCTATTGCTCTGGTTTCGACTGCTGGGGCTGCGGTGGCAGATGGGTATGGGGGGTATATGGCTGCCAGGTTCTTTCAGGGATTTGGTGTTAGTCCGGGGTCAACGGTTGGAATGGCTGTTGGTGCGTCGAAACATCTATTTCCAGTGTCATAATTCCTCAGGTGTTCGTGCTAATACCAGAGGGAGGACAGTCAATGACTTGTTCTTTGATTACGAACGGGGACAGAAATTGGGACTATGGGTTCTGGCCATTGATTCGGGATTACTGCTTGGTCCGACATGTAAGTGTGCAGATATCCCGGAAAGACGTGCTATGAACGGACAAGACTGAGAAGACAAGTCGGTGGTTTCTTCAACCTCGTCAGTGCAGCATGGATCAACTGGTTCAATGCCCTCCTCTTCGCCGTCCTATTCCTGCTGGAACTCTTCCTCATGCCAGAAACCCTATATCCGCGCAATCGAATGCTCCAAGTCATGTCAGCTTCGGTGTCACCAGCAGGGGCAGCAGCAGAAGCGGTAACAGCAACGAAAGACCCCGAAAAGGCACCTGATAAAACCGATTCCCCATCATCGTCACCACTCCCCGAAGCACGACCCGACATCAACAACATCCCCCGGACCAAAGCCCTACCCTTCGTCAACCTCCGCCCCATCCCATCCATGCATCACCCGCGCCCCTGGTCCTCCCTTACCAACTTCCTACTCACCTTTCAACAACCCACCGTTGCCATTGCCGTCCTCGGCTACTCCTTCCTCTGGTATTGGTGGGTACTATCTGTGATCACCATGGTACCTTCCGCGTACGCGGAGTACAGCGCGCTGATCCAGGGATTACTGTTCCTGGGTCTGTTTGTTGGCACGCTTGTCGCGGAGGTTGGGTGTTCGGGGTGGTTGAGTGATTGGTTGGTGGAATGGTTGGCGAGAAGACGGGGAGGAGTTAGGGTTGCGGAGATGAGATTGTGGTTGGGGTATCCAGCCGTTTTGATTACGGGTGGTGAGTCTCTCTTACCTGAAAAGAAACCAGGATATACAGCCTGTACTGATTGGTGTGGTGTAGTGGGATTAATCCTCTGGGGTATCAGTATTGACAAAAACTACCACTGGATGGTAGGGCAGGTGGCTTTCTTCCTCTGTAACTATCCCTTTCCTAGGCTTCCCCCCCTCCCCTAAGAAGTGCACATATTCTAACCCATACCAGTCGCAGCAGGAATTCAAATCGGGAACACCGTGACAACCAGCTACATAGTCGACTGCTATCCGCTCCAATCCACCAGTGTGATCACCTTCTACGCCGTCTTTCTCAATCTCAGCGCGTTTATCAACCCGGTAGGTCCTACTTGCATACATCTAGCAAAGCCAAAATATACTAACCTGCTGGGGATGGTATTAGTTCTTCATATCCTCTTGGCAGGCATCGTCCGGCTGGACTTGGACCTTCACTGCGGCAGCGCTCATCGCCATTTTCGGGGGTACGATTATGCTTGCGTTGTTGCACAGGTTCGGGGCGTGGATGAGGGCGTCGGCGCCGGTGCCGTCGTGGGTGAATCCGGAGTTCGATTCTAGGTTGTGATGTTATCTTATGATATAATATAATGGAACGTAGAACGTCTTTTTCAAAACTCATATAGAGGTAGGATGCAATTGCAAATGATAAACAAAAAGTGATATGCATGTTGCTCCAAAATCATACCCACAACTATGTAAAACGCCTTCGCGATGCCCGTGGACATTCAAACCCGGAAGACAAACAGACTCCAATCAAGACAAGACAAAAGCTTAAAAGAAAACGCCAGCAGAAGAGGAACAAATAGCAACCCAACTAAACATGCCCATGCAACTTCAACCGATAAAGACAAGTAGCATCGTCAGCGCCCCAATTCGACTTCACCCTGAAAACCACGTGGTTCACGCGAATAGCCGGTTCATCAATAATTGCATCCAGGCTGTGCTCCTGCACGTAGTCCGTGCTATGGATGTCATATGACCAGCGACTAATGCGATAGAAGGACGGCCCTAGGAGCTCGTCGTTCGAGAACGCGGATTCGGGCTCGCCTCGGTTAGCGAGACGAACGGTGTTCATGACATGGTCTGATAATGAGAAGTCGTCTGAAGGTACTGAGGACTCTGGCGGCCGCTTAGAAGAGTCCTTGGAGGACATGAACGGGATCCAAGAGGAAGAGGATGAAGATTGCGAGTTGTTGGCGGCGGAATTCTCGGGAACAACCACAAATTGGGCCCACAGCTCCATCTCCCTGGGTGCTACTGATGGATTGATAGAGGCCGGATGGTTTTCGACAACCACCTCCTCCGGAACAATCGGTAGCCCCATTCCCAGTGACAGTTGCCACATGCCGTTGCTGGGGACGCTGCACCAGCAGTCTCCCACGTCTTCCCATGGCGCCACAGCTGCAAGCGGGGGCTGTGATTTTCTGTTCTCTTCTTTGGCACTACGAAATAGATCCGTAAATCGCTGCAACGTGCGTGACATGTAATTGGCAGGATCCCCGATGGTCGGACTCGTCCTGCGATGATCGACAACCATGCCCAAACCAGTGGTGAGGAAATTGATCCTGGGGGTGGGTGTAGCAGTTCGGACTGGCACGGACTCGATTACAGTTGTTGGCAGGGGAATGTTTTCGACCTCCGACCTGACCAAGTCCAGATCACCGGACAGTACTGACACCCGTCTATCAATCCTTGCCACGTTTCGGCTCAGGTAATCTATGGCCTCCATGCCAGTAGCATTCAGAGGGATGTAAGGTGACCGTCTGAAAGGAATATGTGAAATAAGGTCCTCTGAAATGTCGATGAGACTGTCACTGAACGAATAGACTGTAAAGACAGACAATATGGTCAAAGTCATGATAGCAATTATCCGAACGGCAGGGCTTTGACGAAGAGAAACGGAGGCTCTGGGTATGGATTGAATCCTAGACTTGACGGCCGACCTGACAGAATACTCAGATAAAGCCGGTGTAGAATCACGATAAGACGTCTCTCGTGTTGATCCCCGCATGGGAGTCCGGGATATGATCGTCCTCGTAGGTGCTGTAGACTGCTCGGGTTCAGGCTCAGTCTCGAGTTCAGGTTCAGGTTCAGGTTCAGGTTCAGATCGAGGTTCTGATCGAGGTTCTGATCGAGGCCTTGGCTGCGCCTTTCGCCCAGTCGTGGGCTCCGGTGCAGGTTGAGGGGTGGGCGATTTCTCACTCGACACTTCGGACGATGGCTCGTCCTCCTCTTGAATAGTCTGGTTGGCAAAGGCAAACCCCGAAATTCGTCGCGGAGGCGCTGTGATGTTCTTCCCCTGCGGCTCGCTTCGGTACCTAGCCGGACGTGTCCGTTGCAGGTCATCTTCATGAATATCACGCTCGACATTCCACGATACAACAGACTCATTCTCGAGATAGTCATCCTGTTGCTGGGGAGAGCTCGCTAATGGAGATTCGTGGCGAGGCGGAGCTCCGTGAAGAAGTGGAGATGGATAAAGAGGTTCGTTCGACGGCAAGACTGGTGCCGGTGCAGGACTCGAGAACATCCACAGGTTATTAGGAACAGGTGGTGTAGGCGTTGCCGTAGACTGGTCCTGCGAGCTCTCGTCATCTTCCCGATTGCCATTAGGCGAGTTTGTAGCCTCACGAAGCGCACCAATCAACTGCACCTGGTCAGGTGTAGGCTCCCGCTTCCCTCTGTTGGCCGAAGCTGAAGCAGACTGGCGCGTTGACCGCGTATTCCGGGAATTCTTCTCATTTGCGTTCCCAGTGTTCTCTTGGTCGCCCTGGTCACGGTCCCGCGCATTCTTAACGCCGGACTCGATGCTCTGAGCCACATCAGATACCTTCATTTGCGACTGGGCCCGCAGTGCCCGAGGCATGACGGGTACTGTCGACGATCCGTAGCCCCATGAGCGAGAAGTTTCGACATTAGGGAGTGCTGGATGCGATGCATCTGCTCCCTCAATACCCGCATCGGCGATGTATGAGGCGGGCCCCCGCTCAGCCGGCTCGGTGCGCCGGCTAGCAGCGCGCTTGGGAGGCATCTGTCGCTAGTTTAGAGTACTTGAGAATTGGATTTTCAAGCCTGGGATCAAGGGTCAGCAGATATCAGAGAAGAGACAGTAGTATTCCGTACTTACAGCGAGGATCTCGGGTTCTCTTATAAGGACCCCAGGTTGAGATCTGATATTGCTGATATTCAAGTCCTATATTTCGAGGACGCAGTAAAACTCGACAAGTCACGAATCTTCAAGTACAGAGAAATACAAGAAGCTGAACCACACTGGTCATGAAGAAAATGAAGAGAAGAGAGAAGGTAGTTATTAATCTTGTTCCGTTGGTAGTGGAATTGTGCCAGCTGATATCACACTTCCAGCTCCTTTGTCCACTTTTTCCTCTTTATCAAATAGGGAACAATCAGAAAGTCATAAATAAAGGCAGACTTTTTTTTGACTTCTTTCTTTTCTTTTGTCCTTTTCACTTTCTCCTTGGTCTGGGACCTACAGCGATTGAGACAAAAACACGCCGCGACGCGAAAATGAACCGCCAGCAGTGACGGGCAACCCGCGACAAAAACACAGAGCAGGTATATAAATTGCGATGCGAAAAGTCGCAATAAATTGTCTGTAAGCCAAATTAACGCGTTCCAGACCCTGCAATGGCATATCCTGGGGAGTATCTTTCACGGGCCGGTTGGTTGAGCGCGACTTCGAGGCTCTTTGGGAGAGGAAAATGGACTAGTTGGCGGCTATTGTTTCCGTTTGGGGAAGGGCTTGGCATGCAATTCATCCATTCGAGGCAGAGGATAAGAGAACTATACCATACAATAACAATCGAGGATTCTTTTGTTGAGTGGTTTCTTGTTCTTTTCTCCTGACAAAAGGTTGGGGTTACCGAAGTCAAGGATATGGTGTTTTCTATTTTTATTCTAGTATGCTCTTTGTCCTATGGAAGTCGAGCCATGGATGGCAATGTCATGTACAATACTATTCCTATCCCTATACAGCTTTGCAGCTATTCAGATCGCACTCGTTTCGCTTCTATATCGGTGTCCAAAAGTAGTATACACAGTAACCCAAAAGCTGCAAGGAAAGAGAGATGGCAGGAAGGGAAAGAAAGCATAACGGAGAATGACAGCGTAAACGTATGGCAAAGGTGAAGAAGAGGATATAGTAGTCAGAACGTCGTAAAATAAATAATAGGATAACACAGCTCAACTGGATCAAGTGGACGTCAGGGGCTATATCGCTCAGCAAGTCCAAGCCCCGATGACACCGTCCTTGCGGCCTTCAACGAGGTATCCATCCTTGATCCGCACGCGCTCGACCGTGGCTGGCAATGGTGGTTCGTCGCTAGCGTTAACGCCTGCACCACAGTCCCAGTGGTGTCCATCGGCCTTATCGTAGACCTTTGCCACATTCTCGCCGGCTGCGGTCACAATCCGTCGCGTGTCAAACATCATGCTAGTAATCGGATGGTCGTAAGCAAAAGCGTCGTAAATGGATCCAGTGCGAAGATCCCAAATCTGTAGGAGTCAGTAAATGATCAGGATAGTAAAACAAAGAAGGAACGAAGCATACCCGAATGCTGCGGTCCAAGCTACCAGTAACCAGATGCACGTCATCAAACTGCAGGCAAGTAACAGGACCGGTGTGGCCAACGAGACTACGATGGACATGCCCACTCCGAAGATCCCAAAGACGGATCATGCCATCGGCGGTACCACAGGCCAAAGCAGCATCAAAACACTGCACCGCACCAACAAAGTTCGCAGAGGAGTCGGGTAAACGCCCAGACGGCCGCCACGATTCTCCGCCCAGCGAAGACGCTTGAGCCGCAGCCCACAGAACATCCAGTGTCTGCACGCAGCGACCCTTTTCCAGATCCCACTGTCGCAAGGTCTTGTCGGAAGAACCCGAGATTAGGGTATTACCTCGGAAATGAAGCGCGGTCACTTCGTCAACATGGGCCTCCAACGAGTGGACAAAACAATCCTCAAGTGACGACGACGGGGCAAAAGAGGAAGCATGTTCCGTATCGTCCTCTTTTTCGTGTTTGCCGGTCCGGTTAGGTCGAGCAGCAGGTCGGGCACGGCTCAAGTCCCAGAGTTTAACCGAAGCATCCATGGATCCTGTGGCTACGATGTTGTCCTCGACTTGCAGGCACCGGACGGATGCATGGTGCCCTTCCAGAAACCCAGCACAACGGCCCGCATGAAGATCCCAGACTCGGACGGTATCGTCCATAGCGGCGCTGACCATGGTTCCGAATGGGTAGTCGAAATCAATAGCAGTCACCATATCCGTATGGGCTTGAATTTCTTTAATCGGCGAACCAGCTTCAAAGTGTTCATGCAAGATAGGCATGGACCGTTTCCCTGACGAGTTATCAGCATCTCGAGATCCTCCATTAGGGTATTATCCATTGGAGCGAGGGAATTACTAGTGGATTTGTGCTTCAGGCTCTTGGGCGGTTGTGAAGGCAATTTCTGGTAGATCGATTCCGACATAAAGGATGCATCCATGGCAGGGTCTTCTGAGGCGAAAGAGCTCTCATTCGCTTCGTCGGATTTCGGAGTCGCAGTGGTCGTAGGGGTATCCGGGGATTCTTCCTGGATATCCTCCAGCTTGTTGTCGACTTCAGTCACTGTTGTAGGACAAACCATGTCAGACTATTATCAAAACCCGCGTATGAGGGGGAGCAAAAGAAAAAGCAATATTCTACCCACGTTCGTTCTCCAGATCTACCTCATCCACTTCAAGACCCGCCAACCGATCCAGAACGATCTTGCGCATATTGTGGAGATTGGCGATCTTGCTGTCAATTTCGTGGATCTCGGAGCTGCACATGTTCTTACGAACGCCCATCATCTCCAACCGGCGGCTCAGGGTCTCCCGCTCCTTCTTCAGACCCTCCGGGCCGGCAGTCAACGCACCACCCGACTCAGCATCCTTCAAAAGCTTGTTGCTCTTCGAGTTACGCCGTCGATGTGCTTTCCGGTATTCTCGGTCCTCCTGAGAAACCTGGAAGCCGTCGAATAAGGAGTAGGAGCTGGAGTCGTCGGGGATGTTTGCAAGGAGGTCATCGGGCAAGGAACTAAGCGCACGTGATTGAATCTCGGAGGTCGACAGCTTTGAGCGAAACAGATCGGTCGGGGTGGTCTGCGTTAACGAGAAAAGATTGCGCTGGGCCGTAGGTCGTCGTAATTCGCGCTGGATATCCACCATAGCATTATGGTAGTGGCCGGTATTGTTGCCCGAGTCCCCCGTCGGTCCCATCAGATGACCGGCCGTAGAGGTCACCTTCCGTCCAAAGGCTTCGATATGCCGGGACTATTGCAAATCAAAAGAAACTCATCAGCTTTCATTTTATTTTTTTTAAGATATCCGATACAAGTCGAGTGATTGGCTTACCGTTAAGCCGGTGCCCAAAAGGCCGTCTTGCTCAGCAATGTCTGATAGACCGGAAGGGGACTCATCGCGACGGTGTTTGTCCATGGAGTCCAGACAGCGCGGGGGAGACACTCAGGACTCTAAAGCAAACCCATACGGGTCAAAACTTATTACCTTGACGAATTGAGTTGCCGTATTCTGTATGTCAGTCTCCGTCTCAGTCTCCGTCGGGGGGAAGTTGGAGAAAGATAAGGAAGCCGAGGGGGGAGGAAAAAGAGAGACTGGCAGTCACCGCGTTTCCGAAGGCAATTTTACTGCCGGTCAGTGCTACGGCAGGCGATTGACGTCAAATTGCAAAAAACCCAGACTTTCCTTTTATTTTCCCTTTTGCTTTCTGTCGGCAGAATGAGCTGTACTAATTAATGGCTAATAAAGAGACTTGCTTAGCTTCATCCTTCGACTATTGGCGTGTAGAGGTGCAAATCTTGCCCAGATGTTGTACACAGGACCTGTACAACTAGACCACAGACAATGATAAATGCCCACTATCTACAGGACAATAGGGTTGTCCTCCCCCCTTCTTTATCATCATCATTCAAGTTGATTGCATTTGTGGGATACTTCATCCCTTTGCGTTTAAGTTGATTGGATCACTAGTAAGCATGTCCAGGACAGACATTCCCAATCCGTTATGAATTCGACTGTCATTGACTTCCACCATGACTACCAAGACCTCATTTCTTGTCAGGTCATTTATAGTTAATGGGTTGCTATTTGGTGGCATTGTGTCTTGTTCCCTAGTTCAACAAGCCTCTCCCGAGGAATTCTTCGCTTTCTTGGATAGTGAGAGCCGAAGGCAGGAAAGCCAGGGTATGCACGTGGCCAGCTTCCCATATTCCAAAAGGCCCAACGCACTTGAGCGTCACGAAGGGTCAAAACATGAAACCTGGTTGGCTATATCAATATACACTTTCAGATCTTTAGATGCTGTAGGCTGTGGTGCATAACTCTTCTTCTCCATGCTGTCCCCTTTGGAACAGTTCAAAATATGGGCCGTCAGCTTTATGGCCATTTATATTAACTCCATTTCCTTGTTCTCCAGTAGTCGGAAGGGTTTTGCTTTTTGACTATGGCAAGCATGTTGCTATCATTGAAAGCAGACTCCTTTTGCTTTGTAAGAGCCGTACTAGTTGGGGTTTATTAGCGTGTGGAAGAGTATGAAGAGTACGTGCGAGTATTGGAGTGCGCGGATCTGAGTGCGCGGTTTAGGGTTTGATAATTAATGAGGAGTAAGGAGTAAGAGTACTTGCATATTGCAAAAGGTCGTGTGATCTAAGTATAGGAGTCGATCGCTGGCCTCAACCACGAAGGCCATTGATCAGGTCGTCTACGGAGTTATGGCTGCACGGATAGCTAGTTACAAGTAGCTTCCGAAGTTAGTAGGCCCAGCCTGGCCTGCCTAAGGCACCATAAGCAGTTTCAGCTCTCACATCACATCTGACCTAAGAATACTAGGAATACTATGTAAGATTGGCCTCTTACCCACACTGCCTATATTTCTTGACCAAGAATATTATCTCGTCCAGTAAGAATGCAAATGGTTAGTCCTAATATTACTCCGTAGCCTGTTTTAATGTTTCAGGAGATAATTAACTCTCGTTCTTTTCCCGCTCTCTAGCACCGGAACTTCCAACTGCTCCTCTTACTCACAGCACACTATTATATACTTGTTATAAGCGCCTTTCAAAACGCCACTGCCTCTATGGATACCGCTGTTGCATCCCGCGATCCGAGCAGCGCTCTGGATCTAGCCCAAATTCGTTTTCAGTTAATGTAATTCTATTCCCCTCCTCCTTGTGGCTTGCTAACCCCGCAAAGAAGGGAGACCAGAAAAAATAATAAAAAAAAAAAAAAAGCATAGACAGCTAATCATGTCTCGTTGATTATGAATATAGTCGTCTCGAAGACACAATTACTTTTCATCTGATTGAACGAGTCCAGTTCCCTCTTAGCAAGACAATCTATGTGCCCGGCGGGGTGACCATTCCCGGCAGCAACCTGAGTCTCATGGACTATGTGCTGCGCGAACAAGAACGTCTGCAGTCGCGAGTCCGTCGCTACCAATCCCCCGATGAACACCCTTTCTTCCCAGATGCCGTCGAGACCCCGATTCTGCAGCCGCTGCAGTACCCGAAGATCCTTCACGAGAACGACGTCAACGTGAACGAGATCATCAAAGAGCGCTACATAACAGAAATCTTGCCGAAACTTTGTCCGCCAGCGCGTGAGGGCTACAGTGGGGAGACGCAGGAGAACTTTGGGTCTGCGTCGACGTGCGATGTGAACTGCTTGCAGGCGTTGTCGCGCCGGATACACTACGGGAAATTTGTGGCCGAGTCCAAATTCCGGAAGGAGCCTGAGAGGTTCGTGAAGATGATCAAGGAGAATGATCGCAAGGGAATAGATGCTGCGATCACCAATGCCGAAGTTGAGCGGAAGGTCTTGGAGAGGTTAGCATTGAAGGCCAATACGTATGGTACTGACCCTGCGTTCTCCACGGAGTCGGGGTCGAAAATTAATGACAAAGCTGTTGTGGACATGTATAAGGTGAGTGTCTGCTCCCATTTGTGAATAGTTGAGCGGAGCTAATGTTGTCTAGAACTGTGTTATTCCTCTCACCAAGGTAGTCGAGGTAGACTACCTCATGCAACGCCTGAAGGGAACTCAATGGGAGTGATGCTGCAAATGTCCCAACAAGTGAATATATATGTGTAAAAAAAAAAAAAAAAAAAAAAGAAGAAAGAGACGAAAGAAATCTGATAATGGGCAAATATAAAGCAAGCACATTTCATGGATAACCCGCCATTGACATCATTATACAGGGGGTTTCAGATATTCAGTAACTTCCTTCACAGCAGCCTCAAACTTGGACGCCTCGATCAACAACAAACTCCCCCCGGTTTTGATCCCCAACTCCTGAAACGCACGTTTCGAGTCCGAGTGGCCTTCATCCTGCTGATGCGTCCATTCAAACGAGCCAAAGCATTGCGCATGCCGCTCTAATACCTCATCCTCGGGATGGAAGTAGAACTGCTCCTCCGACTTTCCCGACCTCTTCTTCTTCTTCTGCGGCCGTGCCTCCTCCATGTCCAGTTTTGACTCGACCTCTTCGTAGTTCTTCGACACGATCAGGTAGTGCGAGAAGTTGTACGGTTCCTTGTCTTCCAGCGCCCAGGCGATTTCCTCCACGAGCATGTTGTACATTGGCGGCACGACTTCGGAAGGCATGTTGATTAATCGCTCGGTCAGAATCAGGCCAACTGGGGGGACGGGGTTTTGCGAGAGGAGAGTTGCCAGAGATGATAGAGCAGGATTCGAAGCGGCCTTGCGTTGGATATAGGAAGTCAAGGTTTGGATTACCGGTTTATCCTGTACCATGTTCAGCATATGTATATATTTATACAACCAATGCGAAAGACATACTTTATGTTCTTGGATATTTAATACTGTCAGAAACGCATACGGATCTGATTCATTGCCTTCCACCTTGACCGTCGACCCCAGTAACGGCTGCGACAGGATCAGGTCTGATAAAGCCGACATATCAAAGTCCTGTGAGTCGTTGTCGAACAACTGGCGGAGAAGATTCTTAAGGCCGTGAAAGTCCACTGCCGGCTGGGGGTCGAACCATTCGAAGTCAACGTTCACAATTTCCTCCTAGGATAGTCAGTTAGCTCTCCATCCTATCCCATCTCGCGCGCATGCGACATACTTCGTCGGACTGGTCTTCCTCTGCATTGGGGTCTGCATCCCCCATGGAAACATCGCCGTCCTTGACCTGCTTTCTCTTGACCATATTGTCTTTAATTCCTTGAGGAATCGCCGTGGATTTGTCTCTTGGCGCCTGTTGTTTTTTTGCAGTCGTTGAATCGCTGCGGCGAGAAAAAGTTGGCTCCGATGGGCCCCGCGCTAAACCGTATCCGGACATCTTTTTCTTTTTCTTTTATCGCGGGGACTAAATTTTCTTCTTATTGGAGTCACTCTCAATTCTCTTCACATTCATACTGTTCGGGGTGTTATCTTGTTTGGATTCGGTTCATATCCCCCAGTATTACTTCCTGCAATATGGCTTCCAACATCGAGACGGCCATTGAACCGCACAAGACCTTTGACACAATCCTGGTCTTGGACTTTGGGTGAGTTGGAAAGAGAGAGAGCGTATATAGATAGGGTGCAAGTACTGACGGTGGTGTCTCGATGACTAGATCGCAGTACTCCCATCTGATTACGAGACGTCTTCGTGAACTCAATGTCTACTCGGAAATGCTGCCATGCACTCAAAAGCTCGCCGAATTGCCCTGGAAGCCCACAGGTGTGATCCTGTCCGGAAGCCCGTTCTCCGTTTACGAAGAGATCGCTCCTCACGTCGACCCGGAGGTGTTCAACCTCGGGGTCCCGATCCTGGGTATCTGCTATGGTCTGCAGGAGCTCGCCTGGCACCACGGGAAGAACGTTCTAGCCAGTGAGAAGAAGGAATACGGACATGCATACTTGGACATCCACCGGCACGCGGGGGGTCAAGGGAGTTCCATCGACCGTTTGTTCCAGGGTATCGAGGACAAGATTGAGGTGTGGATGTCGCACGGGGACAAGCTGGCGCAGCTGCCTCCGAACTTCGAGGTCATCGCGACGACTGTCAACGCTCCCTTTGCTGGCATTGCGAGCACGACAAAGCCGTACTTTGGAATCCAATTCCACCCTGAGGTCACGCATACCCCGCGGGGCACCAAGCTTCTCGAAAACTTTGCCGTGAACATCTGCGGTGCGAAGCAGGAGTGGAGCATGGAGAAGTTCGTGGACAAGGAAATTGAGCGGATCAAGTCGCTGGTCGGCGAGAAGGGTCAGGTGATTGGTGCGGTCAGCGGTGGTGTTGACTCGACCGTTGCCGCGAAGCTGATGAAGGAGGCCATTGGCGACCGCTTCCACGCTGTCCTTGTTGACAACGGAGTGCTGCGTCTGAACGAGGCCCAGCAGGTTCAGGAGACCCTCACTAAGGGCTTGGGTATCAACCTCACGGTGGTGGATGCCTCTGAGCGGTTCCTCGGGCTCCTTGCTGGCGTCACTGACCCTGAGAAGAAGCGCAAGATCATTGGCAACACTTTCATCGAGGTCTTCCAGGAGACGGCCAAGTCGATCACCGACGCAGCGGCCGGATCCGCCAAGGAGGGCGACATCGAATGGCTCCTGCAGGGCACCTTGTACCCCGACGTGATTGAGAGCATCTCGTTCAAGGGACCCAGCGCTACGATTAAAACGCACCACAACGTCGGCGGTCTGCTGGAAGGCATGCATCTCAAGCTGATTGAGCCCCTGCGCGAGCTCTTCAAGGACGAAGTCCGCGCTCTGGGCACCAACCTCGGCATCCCGCACGACCTCATCTGGCGTCACCCGTTCCCTGGTCCGGGTCTGGCGATCCGTATCCTGGGCGAAGTAAACCGCGAGCAGCTGCGCATCGCCCGCGAGGCCGATGTGATCTTTATCGAGGAGATCAAGGCGGCTGGACTGTACCAGAACATCAGTCAGGCATTCGCCGCGCTACTGCCGGTCAAGGCAGTTGGTGTAATGGGTGACAAGCGCATGCACGAACAGGTGATTGCGCTGCGAGCGGTTGAGACCAAGGATTTCATGACGGCGGACTGGTATCCGTTTGACGGGGAGTTCTTGAAGCGGGTTAGCCGCCGGGTGGTGAACGAAGTGAACGGGGTTTGCCGGGTGGTGTATGACATTACCAGCAAGCCTCCGGGGACGATTGAGATGGAGTAATGGTGTTTTTTTCATTCGGTTTTCTTCTTTTAAAAGGGTTTGGTTAGATGAGCCACGAATAGATGATTAATAGCATATGCAGTTCTATGCGCTGTACAAAAGTCCACTACGTATACCTCAGTCACTCTCGCTAAACATCCGGCTCAACCTCATCGACCGTAGGCACGCGGTCAAGGCTATTCCCAAAAAACCCGGCCACCAACTTGACACAATCCCACACGACCCTAACCTCCTCCATCGAAACCCCCAACCTCCTGGTACCGCGAATGTGCCAATGCGTCTCAGTCCTCAAATCCTGACTCATAATCGCGGGCAACACAACCAGCTGCGTATCCAGATCATCCAGCACCGCTCTATCAGCCAGAAAGAGCCCGTACGTGATCTTCATCGACAGCCACGCGAAATCCCGATGTGCTGCAAACAGCCCCAGGGTATCCCCTGCATTACCCTTATACAGTTTCTCGAACCAGTCCACGCCACGCGCGTGGTTCGCCTCGTCGCACTGCCATCCCTCCCGCGTGAAGCTATAGTCTCGGTCCTCGGGCTGTTCGACGGCGGCAATGGACAGGATGGCTTCGATGGGCTTGCAAACCCCGATCAGCGGGATGGTTTTGACGAGGGCTTCGCGCAGGCGCCGGATTAGGGCCTTGCGGGTGTCTGGCGTTGTATTGGGAGTTTCGCTTCTGGTTAGATAGAGATAGAGATTGTGCGCGTGGTTCGGGTCAGGACTCGCGGCTAGAGTGGTGATGGCTAGGATGGGCCATTTTTCTGGGAACGAGGTTTTTTGGAAGTGGGTTTCTAGGGTTTGGAAGAGGGTGGTATAGGCTGGGTCGACTGTCATTTCTTCTTCTTTTTTCTTCCTAGTATTTATTTCTGTAGGGAATAATCTGTGGTGGCCTGGTTGTGTGTTGTAAGATGGTGGGATGTGGGGAGCTGGCTATGTGCCCTAAGTCTGTCCTATGGACTTACAAATCACTTGATTATTCTCTCTGTATGTATCTTTCAATTTCTTTATAATTTACCCTGCATTATTATTTATGTATTGTCATCGGACAGGCCTGTATGAGCAGGCTTATCATACATAGGCAATTAACGACGTCTGTAGAGCCCTAGTCGGTGACGTCGGTGACAGACACTATTACTGTAGGCGGGAATAGTTCCATGACTTAGCGTTTCGGTACCGTCCTTGCGGAACCCTGCGGAAGGAGCTGCTTATTTCTTTTGTATCTAACTATTCAACTACAGCGTCAGTCAGCAAGACAGTCAATCCGTTGGTTCTTGCTCAGTTCGCGCAGTTGCTTTCTCTCCTTATCATTATTGCTTCGTTCTCGACCTCATAGTCTCTGTATTCTACCGCTGGTTCTCATCCAGTCTCGACCATTCCCCGTTTTCACTATCACCACAGAGGCTGGTCTCTTCCTTTGGTCAAGTAGTTAGCTGGCTAGCACCCCTGGAAGTGCACGGGTTGCAAAATATCACTCCCTATAGCGCACCCTGCGTTGCCCATGTCGAGATCTCAGCACAGATGGTCGGGAAAAAGGGCCGCGATTCTTCACAATGCGATAGTGCCTAACCTTGCAGCCCCTTAAGGATGAGCCCAGGTCCATAATCGATCTGCGAGTATTGCGAGGATCTCGATAGGACCCTGTATGTCGCAGTCAACCGGGCTCAATATGTACTGCAGATCGGGTTGGGTAGTCTGGTAGAACACCTATCAGTGGAAACCAATGGAAGTTTCTTGATGCCTAGTGTGACTATCCATGGCCCATCATGCAAGGAATTCAGGGGCAAGAGATCAAGTGTATGGATACCACATGGGCGGTGCTGAGCATGGACGTTAGTCCTGCAGCATTTAGCCGATTTGCTTCTGTGAGAACACCTTGAGTTTGGATTCATGGAGCCAATATCGCGGGTGGAATTCAATACTATGACCTCACCAAGGTATATCAATTGTGTATTGACACTTTCCAGCATTGAGATCCATGAGGACCGTCCGGCCTTTTCGCTCGTGCGTTTAGCCCGTCAAGACCCGCGTCTAGTGGGCTCGGCCGTTTTTACACTTTGTGTAGTTCGCACTAAGGACGGACCCATACAAGTACACTATTGAGCTCAAGAGTGGACCAGCACCGAGCAGTCGATCCAATACATAGTACTACTACTAGTCCTCGTGCTTATCGATCCTGACTATTGGTTTTGGGTCCGGAATTAATATCAATCGATCGTGGCGTCTCCACGCTGAAGATTTCGTGCGCCTGATTTTGAGTGTTAGTATTTGGAATTGTCGAAATGCAGTTCCATGGTAGGCTGGTAAAGCAGTCTTTCAAAACCATGAGACCTTCACTATTTGCTCTGGCAGAACCTTATGCTAGTCGGGATCACCGACCACGAGGTTCGAGCGAGACTCCTCTTGCGCTTGAAAAGGGTCTCCCACCTCCGTTGAAGAATCCTGCAGCCAGCTCCGTGAAGTGATTGGGTTCCGGCGAATAAGTGCTATCCAACTTCATCACACTCGTTCAGCAATCACCAACCCGTCAATATGGGATCGGAACTCGGAGTTCACGCGGATTCTAAGCCGCAGGCCAACATCGATGCGGTGAGCATCTGGTGGGCAACCTGGGCATGTTTCTGGACAGTCGCTGTGGTGTTGGGCATGGCCTTTCTCATTGTCAACCGGAATTCACCACCTGTCCGGATCCGTGGCATTAAGCTGCCGTTGGCTGCCATGGTCCTGCTTCACCTGTACTGGGCGTCCGTGCAATTCGGGACTATGGTCGGCAACATCCTGCCTGGCGATGCAGAGTTCTGGATCATGGGACTCTACCTGTCCTGTGGTATGGGCCTGTTCCATGCCTCCAACACTCAATTCATCCACGTTGCCAATATTCAGAAGAAATATGCCCGGCGCGAGAGCAGTCTGGACTCCCCCAACGAGGACTACTTGCGTAAGGGCAGCCTGGTCGATCGTTTCCGTCGTCTCGAATATAACGTGAAGGTGTTTATTGTCGTTGGAGTTGCAATGGTCTTTCAGGTACGATGAGGGTTACCCCCCAAGTATACTCTGGATCACTCATCTAACCCATCGTCTAGATCTTCCTCACCTGCCTGATGTACATTATTTCACGCAAATGGCACAGCTCTTGGGGTATCCCTGGCACGGAAGTTCACGGTAGCCCTATGCAGCAGAAGATGGAGATGGGCCAAGGCTGGGAATGGTAAGGACAGCGACGAATTCTGAACGCTCAGCGCTCGTTCGTTAACAAACAATTACTAGGTGGCCTACTATCGTTTGGCAGTTTGCCTGGGCTTGGATTGTCGCCCCCATCACTCTTTGGAAGTCTCGCCATATCCACGATACTCAGGGCTGGCGTGTCCAGACGATCGGTTGTGCTGTTGCCAAGTGAGTTGAAGTCTGGAAGAAGATAAGGGGGTCTTTTGCTAATGTCTCAACTACAGTCTCCATGCTACTCCCATGTGGCTCATCGCTCTTTATGTTCCCGCCTTTGAGACGGTCAACAAGTACTGGATCCCGCCACAGTGGTAAGCCATCCCAAATCGTTTCTTGCAAACGAGTTTTTCCTAACGTGGTTTCCTATAGGATTTGCCTTTCAATCGTTTTTACAGAAATTTTCACTATCTTCCTTCCCTGCTGGGAGGTTGTGCGGAACCGGTCCCTCAAGAAAGAGACGCTCGATGCGATCGCGCACTGGGAGAAGAGGACCAAGGGCTCTGGTTCGGAATCCAAGTCGGTGAATACCGTGTCTACTCTGGTTGAATCCATTCTGTCCGGCAAGAAGTCCGTCGACGGCTCTATCAAGTCCACATCCTCGGAAGAGAGTGTCTTCACCATGAGCGCTCTCGAATACGTCCTCGAACGCAACCCCACGCCTCTCATTGAATTCTCTGCCCTGCACGACTTCTCCGGTGAGAACATCGCCTTCCTCTCCAGCGTCGCTGAATGGAAGAACTCACTCCCCAAAACTGGCCTCGACGACACGATCGCCAAGGGCGACGACTACCGGGAACTGGTCCGCGAGCGTTTCAATCGCGCTCTGCGCATCTACACCGAGTTCATCAGCGTCCGCGATGCCAACATTCCCATCAACATCTCGTCTCCGACTCTCCGAGCGCTCGAGAATATCTTCGAACACTCTGCTCGGGTCCTGTACGGTGAGAGACGCGAGGTCGACAACGTCACGCCCTTTGGCAAACCACGGACACCGCCTGCCTCCTCGGATGGCTCCGAGATAGCAATGAAATGCTCGGTGGTATCCAGTGCCATCGAGGACCGCGTGCAGTTCTGGGGTGAGATTCCGGACGAATTCGACGAGACTGTCTTCGACGATGCGGAGAGCAGTATCAAATATCTCGTTCTCACAAACACATGGGCGAAGTTTGTCCGGAGCAGCAGGGGGGCGAGAAATTCGACCGACACTATGTGTTAGTCGTTGGATACAGGAAGTAGTGGATCTTGTGGCTCTACGCCAATTTCATTGTATAGAGATCTTATAATAATTGTAATTTCCTGACCTCTCATGACCAGACAGAACCGTTGATACAAACGCATCTAGTAGGGAAAGATGAGAGCCGCTAGAGACTCAAGGTCATAGAACGAGGTAATACATATGTTTATAGGCAAGGCACAGCGCAAGCATAGGTACAGCACAGGTACAGAGTAGAGATAAGGATCACTTCTTCCACAGCTCGGAAGGGTATGACAGTCGATCACATTGCTTCTGATCCTGATGTAGAGGCTGGACAAAAGCTTGTCATGGCGCCAGAGAGGGCAGGCGAGAGCGGCATTCAATCTGCGGCAGAAGGACGGACTATTGCACCTGGTTATAAAGATGATGGTAATGAGGATGAGTCCAGGGAAGGTGAGGTTGAAGATATGTCTGGTTGAAGATAAGTCTGCTAAAGATCAAGATGATGAAGATGTGGACGACAAAGATGATGATCAAGCTGGTGATGGAAAAGGCGAGTCATCACGGTGGTCTTTTTTTAAATATAAGACCTTGAAGGATATTGTTGTCAAAGCCAAAGGTGCTGCTTCGGAGAACGTTGTCGCGTTTATCAAAGAATAGTGGGCTTTGTTTTCTTCCCCGGGCTTTTCTTGCCACGTCCTGCTGAGCCATAGAGCTGAATTCCATTAGTCTCACCGGCACGAAACTTATTCTTGTCTCTGGGCCAACGGGGTCCGGCAAGACAACTATATTGCAAGAGCTTTCTGGATTGGACCTGAATGTCGGGCATACTCTGAAGTCAGGTAAGGCTTGAAGTGGGTTCATGACATCTAATGCAGACCCAAGAATCAGTTCACCTTCATCGCATACTGACCATGCCGACAGGGACCTTGCAGTACTACATCTGCCCAGCCGTCATCGAGGGTGAACAGTTCCTGTTTGTCGACACTGCAGGCTTCGGAGCATCCGACATGGAGGAAATACCGAATCTAAAGGACATAATTGGCTGCCTGAGCACTCTGGGGCCATTCGTCAAGATTGCAGGCTTGATGTTTGTCTATGGAAAAGTGGACAACCGCCTAACAGATCTGGATCCAAAACTCATTCAATGGGTCCAATGTGGTCCACAGTTCTACAAAAACATCACCGTTGTCACCACGCAGTGGGACGTCTAGAGCAGGAGATCTTTCAGAGAAGCATGGAAACGACAGGAGGAGCTCAAGACAGATAGTAGCCTTAAGCAAATCCTAAACCCTCCTGGCAGATTTCATGAAGGCTATCTCTACAACCATGGAGTTATTAGTGATGGACCAGCAATCGATCCAGACCAGCATGTTCTTGACAGTACGGATCATCTCGCAGAGAGAGCTGCGCGTGTGAAGAGTCTTGTGAAGAGTCGATATGGGGCATGTGAGATACCCAAACTCCAAATCTTGAGCGAGTTGAAAGAGGGGAAGGCCTTGGAGCAGACAGAAGCTGCCAAGGTTCTTCTTTCAAAGCGAGTTGAGATCGAAATCATCAAAGACCGCAGTGTTGTTCGTGACCAACCTGATGGATCTGATTCCAGTACACCAAAACAATTGCCTCCAGGAGAACATGAGCAAGGATGGTGGGAATCGACTCTTGAATGGGTGGACGTG
Organism: Aspergillus sp. MA 6038; assembly: GCA_003004525.2. Classification (NCBI taxonomy): domain Eukaryota; kingdom Fungi; phylum Ascomycota; class Eurotiomycetes; order Eurotiales; family Aspergillaceae; genus Aspergillus; species Aspergillus sp. MA 6038. The sequence goes on from PQME02000012.1 coordinate 45,151, forward strand.
TTAAAGCACGTTGCATTATTCTTCAGGAAGGCAAAGGAGGCTCCTCAGCCTCAGAAACGGCCTGCTCCTCAGTGGACCTTTTGGGGAGCTGTGAGCAGCTGGTGGAGTAGTGAACCACCTGATACTAGTTGAATATCTTTATGGAAGTCTTTCAGGCTATTATGTTACAGTTTACCATGTCAGCACTTAGTATTTCCTTTGTTCAAATTTTTTTTACGTTGAAATCACGTTGTTCTTGATTTTTATGCCGAATGTTTTCAGTGTTTATGATATAAATATACTACGTATATGGTTACCATTGAATATCGTAGGGAATAGTTCCACGACTGTCCACCCATTTTCGTAGCATCTCGGTTTAAGCGCTAAAATATCATCTAAGACTTCTTTCCACCTGACGTATCCAATAATTGACTTGGAGCTATACAAGGCTCAGATTATTCAGCTATTGCAAGTAGAAAGGAATCTAGCAGTAATTATTCTTTTCTACTTTAGGCATATAATGTCAAGGCTCGTTCCTGTCTAGTAAGCTTAGGTGACGAACCTAGCACACCACCTCTTACCTATTCCATACCCACCATGACACCATGCCAGACCCAGCGGCATAGCTAACTTGTTCGGCTGGTTCAATTAGTTTCACGCAGTTTCTATTCCTATCCACAGTTACTCTTCTTGGTAACCAGCTCTACTTATGATGTCTTTTCTTGTTGCACTGGCCCCACACTATCCATGATCTCACTGATTCTGCCATGACATCACAGCTCCCTTCCGGTCTTATAAACCTGCCCTGGCTCGGCCACACCTTCAATATCACACTCAACATAACTCAATTCCTTATTCAAGCTGTATCAACAAAATCTGAACTCTACACAAACAACACAATATGTCTTCCTCCGGTCTCTCCAATGTCGGCAGCGGCTCTTTGTATGAAGCCGGTGACCAGCGCAACGCGCCCCAGACTGTTTACGACGAAAGAGCGAAATTCGAGCAGGGCCAGCACCGGAGTCACAAGAACCTTGACTCAAGTATGTCCCTAGTTTACAGTGCCCACCAGTGCCTAGACGGTTGCTAATGACACACAGAGGACGAGCGCTCCATCGGCAACCGCCTCGCCGCTCAAGAGAACTCCAGCAACCCAGACAAGCCCACTGCTTCGAACTATGACCCCGAGGCTGAGCTGAGCAAGCGGAACCCTGAAGCTCCGGTATGGTTTCCTGACTAGTCAGTTTTTCTTGGGAAACGGTGCTAACGGACAATGCAGGCTGTCCTCCATGGACACGAACCCTCCAGGGGTGCCAAGGTCGACCACGACCTCCAGGCCGATGACGAGCAGAGACTTCGTGAGAAGGGCATTAAGAAATAGAGGAGGATGTGGTGTGATGAATCTACGAAGTTGTTACGATTTGCTTTGATTGCGTTTAGTCTAGCATCGTTCATGGTTCGGGTTGGGTCTGAATGTGTATCATAAGAGCTTCATTTCTGAGAGGTCTTGACGACCTTGTATCTTTAATATCATGATTTGGGAATCGTCGTCTTCTCTGAAACCAGTAGTGCCCCCTGTAGCACCGCAGTAAGGATGGCATCCTTATGGCTGCGTCTGATTCCAGTTCATCGGCGAGCGGCCGTTACTGACGGAACGAGACCTGCCTAGGTCCCCACGGTAGTGATCTATCAATAATAGATATAATACCCTTCCCATGCCGGGGTGGGTTTCAAAACATTAAACTCAACCCCCAGTCTCATCCGTAAATGCAGGATCATCTGGGTGCGCCTCGGCAAACACATTGTTCCAGTAATTCTCAACCCTCACGCACACCCTGGGCTTGTCCTGCCAAGTCCGAAACACAACATCGCCATTGCAGGTGACCCATTTAATCTCCTCCCAGTACGCCTTTTCCGCGTCGTATCCGAACCGGCGAATGTCGTTCCCAGGCGCCGTCCACGCCCGCCCGTCACTGCCGTCCGGACGCAGGGTCGGGGTGGTCTCCCATTTCAGCCCGAAGACGTTCTCGGCAGGGTTGAACTTGGGGTAGTGCGCGTGGATGAAGAACACGCGCGGTGCCTTGGCAACATTCGGATCCTGCACGCGAAATTTGTCTTGGCTGGTTAGGATGTGGTCTTGGATCGGATCCGCCTGGGCCATGGCTGATCCGGAAAGACCATCAGGGGTCTCATGGCCGATGGCTGCGACGCGTTCGCTCACGGTGTAAAATGGCTCGCCCAGGGCTGTGGCGGCTTGGAGGAAAGTTTCCTTGTCGCCTTCTCCTGGACCGCCTTGCGATAGCAGTCGGAAGTAATGCGACGGCCCATAGAAATTGTAGTAGGCAGCAAGAAGCAGTGTGAGGAAATGGTTCTTCTTCGACACCATCAAAACGCCCGTTTCCGACGACTGCCGCGCGGACATCGGCGGTTCTGGCTGTTGCGAAAGGGCAAAGTATGCCGGGGACGCCGACGACGCCCAAAAATCAGGCCAGATGATCAACCCGGTTGATTTGAAGGGATCCGCGTCGAATATTTCCTCGGGTTTGTACAATGCGAAGCAGTCTGCGTCCATCCAGATGACCTCCTCAAACGACGAAAAGAGCACCGCAAACGCCTTGAGCTGGTAATGCGCGATGGCGTCCTTGCCCACCACGTCCGCCAGCACGAGACACTTCGCATTGAGCTGCGGAAGGATAGCATCGCAGATGTCCTTCTCGTATTCACTCTCATCCTTCATATACACCTCCACGGGCAGCGTAGACCCCACGTGACGCAGCATTCGCAACGACGACAGAAACACTGGCAAGTATGAGCCACCCGCGGTCGAAACCAACCCCCGAGTCCCAGGCTTATGCACCGGTCGCAGCCCCTTCGTATGACGGATATCCTCAACGTAGTTCTGGTGCACTACCTGCATCGCATTTCGATCGTGCTCGTTCAGGAGAATCAGGTCGGGTCGGGGATCGGTCGTAGTGGCATCGAAATGGACCGCGCCCACATCACCGCGACGTTCAGGGGGAGGACACGCGGGCGCGTGCTTCTGCAAAATCGGATGCAGTGCTTTCCAGAGAGCACTCTGTCGCTCTGCCAGAGGCACCTGGAACGCTGTGCTGGGGACCACGGATGCGGTAGTTGACGCGGGGGTCGGCATCCAGTATAGATAGACAGTACTGACAAGCAGAATGGCCAGCATGGCCAGGAGGATGGACCTCAGTCTGGCTAGTCGGAACGCTCCCATTGTGTGCAACTATCCCTATTCGATCCTCTCTTCACTCTATGTTGTCGTCCTCTGCCAGCACGGGTCGCTGGCCCTTAGGGAGGACAGCCGCGGAGAATAAGCAGTAGTGTGGAGATAATACTAGGGCGAAAATCGAATCAGGAAGACATGATCGAGAAGGGATTGAGAGATTGATAATAGTCGAAATAAGCCAATCGAAGCTTTTTGCGCGTTTCGAAATCGAGGAGGCTGTCGTTCACGTGAGCGCGCCTCAGGCCAGCAGAACCTCAAAACGACGACGACGACCTCCTCACACAGTCCACACCGCGACCTGAAACTTCAATCCCCAGACACTATCAACGTGGAACACTCAATCGTACTCGGCTGCACGGCTTCTTGTCTCCTGTTCATCACTAAACTCTATACAGTATTGCACCACTTTTCCCGTGAGTCTTTCCTAATTCTATCTTGGCGATCAGGGACTAACGCTGATGCCGGCTAAGTGCGAGTACCGGGAACACTACGGAGTCACGGCTGCTGAAGTTAAATTGGTATGTGATTGGTTTCTAAGTCTGGATTTGGTGGCAACGACGACGTGGAGGATGTGAGGAAGGTTGCGTGCTTCTGTTGCTTCTCCTTCTTCTTCTTCTCGCCGGCCAGCCGTATAGACCCAATGGTCCATACGGATTGTACGGAGGCGCACAAGATACGCCAGGATAAACACAGGCAAATCTCCGTGGGATGAGGACAATCTCTGCAACCAAGGGACGTGAACGGAATTTCGACGCTTCTCCAGGACTTAATATCGGGCCAACTGCCTCCTTGTCCACCGTGACTAATCCTCCGACTGCTTCTTCTCCTTCAACTTAATGGTCGGATGAAGCCGCGGATCGTCACTTATCTCCTCCCCAAACCCGTTCTATTTTCTCCCGTTGCTGGTTGTGTCTCTGCAAAGATTTGTTCTTTTTTTTCTTTCTATTTTTTTTTCTTTCTATTTTCTCCCTTCTTTTTCGGTCTGGTATTCGACATCTATCACAATCATTTTCCTTGCCACCTTTCCCTAGCCCTCTCTTAACACTCTTTTGTTCCTGCTTCAATCTACATCCATGAGACCCCGCAGTCTGAAACGCCTCCGCATTTTCTTTTCACGATGACAATCGCCTCCAATACCACCAATGATCCGGATCTCGAAACGGTTTCTAGCTCCCGGGCACGCAAGTTACCGTCAAATCCGGGTGTGGCATCCAGGAAACGGCGAAAGCGGACCGTCGTAAGCGGTGCCGCAGAGGACTGCTTTTCTTGCACAAAACGGGGAACATCGTGCGATCGCCGACGTCCATATTGCTCGCAATGTCTGGATCTGGGACAGGAATGTGCCGGATACAAGACCACGTTGACCTGGGGAGTAGGGGTGGCGAGTCGAGGCAAACTGCGAGGGCTGTCATTACCGGTGACAGGGCCCCAGCCTGCGTCTACATCGGCAAATTCGAGGCGCCAGGGGAGGACATCTCCTCCCGGGCGAGCTGCGCTAGAGCCCTCATCGACGATGACGCCGGATGGGAGACAATTCAGGTCAGTGCAGCAGCCAGTCATGTCTCCTGGGCAGCCTTCCCCGGCTTCGGATAATGCGCGGAATGGGAACTTGGCATGGATGACATGCAATGTGCATCCAAGCCCCGATGTCTGGCATCATACACCGGCTAGTTACTCACCAAATTCCTCCCAACTGGATTTCGGAGAATGCCCGGGGCCCAACACGTCTTCGGTTTGCTCCGTCGGGAGTGAACAGCTCAATGTGGCTAGTGGAATGTGGTCATCAAACATGCCCCCAACAACAGCGCCACCGCAATGGCAACCCAAGTACCAGGGGTCAGAGGCGCAGACGAAAGATGATCGTCCACCATTGGGGGCTCCATGTCATTCGCCGTCGTATTCACAGCAGCTTCAGGTGAAATCGGTCGGGCGCACTCCCCGGCTTCGCTATCTGATTAGCTACTACGTGGAGGTCATTGCGCCGATGATCGTGACCTTTGATGGTCCGGCAAACCCGTTCCGCGTACACATCTTACACCTGGCGCAGGATAGTGAGTCTCTTCAAGAGGCCATCGCAACTCTTTCTACTAGTAACTGGCGGCAACGGCAAATGCGCAAAACGACGTCAACGGAGAGAACCCGGGCGTCCCGCATGGCGTGTATGGCACATCGCGCGCTGACCCAGGAAGACTCGGGCCAGTGCGGTCTCTCCATTCCAGATCTTGCGTTGGAGGAACAACAACACAGGGTAAGAGCGGTTAAGGCCTTGAATGCAGAGCTGGCAGATCCTCACCAAAGGCTTTCAGACTCGGTGCTGGCGACACTGTTAATGCTCTGTTTGTTTCACGTATGTGACACTGGAGTGGCCCAGTTCAAAGCGCAATTCGCAGGGGTCGCCAAGTTGCTGGCCCTTCGCATGCGGACGCCTAAGAGAATGACCGATGATCTGAAATGGTTTATTCGCATGTTCACTTGGTTTGATACTATGACGGCGACGACCAACGACCGTGAGAGCTACCTTCGTGGTACATGTCTAGATATCACCTCGATTTCGGACGGTGACTGGGGCTTGGAGGACATGGCTGGATGTGATCCCAGTCTTTTCCGGCTAGTTGCACAACTTGGCCGTCTAAATCTACTGGGCCAGCGGCAAACGCCACAGGGGTCTGCGCCGCCAGACATGTTCACACCCATGGCCCCTCTTCCTCCATCGATGACCCATCCTCCACAGGGTCTATTTGCCGTTCCTGGCGGTGGATACCCTGTTTCGGGAGTGATCGATGCCCGCGGTGTTCCCATGGCCTCACCGCCGCAGGCCCATGATTCGAGCCCCCGGCATGCGTCGCCGGCCTTCTGGAGCGAGTGGTTTTCACTACGACAGAAGCTCGAAGCGTGGCGATATTTCGCTCCAGGAAATATATCGATGCCCACCCCAACAACAGGCGGTCCTGTGTCTGCCCCCGCATACATCTCACCGCCATCAACACCATCCTCGTCCTGCATGGCTATACCGCAACAGTACGAAGAAATCCGCCACATCTCCGAATCTTTCCGGCACACTGCCATCCTCTGCAGTGAGCGCCTTGCATACCCCGACCTCCCATCAAGCCACGCTCGCATTCAGAATCTCGTCCAGATCGCCCTGCACCACATCGCCGCCGTACAATGCGACGTCTACCTCCTCTGGCCGCTCTTCGTCACGGGTTCCGAGTGCGTCCTGGAAAGCCACCGCAGTATCATCGAGCAACGCTGCCGCGACATCTCGCGGGATTCCGGGTTCTACAATAACCTGTCGTGTCTGGAATTGCTAGAGAAGATTTGGGCGCAGAATGCCACGACAGACGGGTATGGGAATTGGACAGAGTCGCGCTCAGGGTTGGAGTTTGAACAGGGGTTCCGGTGGCAGCAGGCCCTGCGGGCTAAACGGGCAGACGGGGAGTACATGGTGATTTAATACGACCGATTGGTCTTCTGTCAGTTCTGATGATGATGAAATGCATATAAATAGACTTGTACATATGGATTGGATTTTATAAACTGGCGGTTGAATTGGAACCATTACTTTTAATTACCAACAGTGACACTCTAACCGCTCTACCAGGGCCTGATTTCTCAACTTACAAGTTAACGAGTATGTCCCTGTCTCCGGGTACAGGCTCAATTAAATTCGATATTGAACTAGAAAGCCGTACAAGCAGATAACCCTAGCTGTGGGTCTAAATTTGTAGAAGTAGGAGATAGAGACTTAACCACGAATGCTAGATAGATTGATGATTGCTAGTAGTAGATGATGAAGATGATGTCGGTGGTAAAGATCTAGCTACAGAGAAGGAGTCCCTTACGGACAGAGGATCACGTGCTCCCTAGCGACCTATGGCGCCAACCGACGGGCCAACAGACTTAGCTTTACGAGCAGGCAAACGCACATTGGCTGCAAGACCCTTTAGCCTTGTCCAAGGATATATAGAGTCTGACCACCATCCACGAGACAACCCCCGCTAGTTCATCATCAGGCTTACAGTGTCTCGGCCTGAGGCTCTTTCTCAGACATCCATACGACAGCACAGCATTGCATTGCATAATTCCCTGCAGCCATGATCCAAAACCGCCATGTCATCAACAACGTGACCGACCTCGGGTTCTAGATGGTTCAGGTATGTTATTATATGCATGTATATGTAGAACCCCGCATCCACTCCAACGGTCGTTATCAAAAACCAACCAGGGAAATCCGAAAGATGCCGCCATTAGCGGTGTATTTGGTGGGCAGGTTTGTTGGGAGGGGGAAAACCTAGACCTGCGGACAAGGCTGCCTGGCAGTTGTCGTTCTGCAGGTTTTATTGGTCTGGTAGTCTTAGCCGTGGTCGTGGTCAGGACGTGATCTGTGGGATGTAATGCACGTAATGGGGCCGTCGAATATCCCAGAATAACAATGACCGGTCGACTGGAATATCCGGGCGTCCAGATAAGGCAGTCAGTATTGTGGCCTCGAGCCCGGATTCCCAACATGATTGTTTAGTCGGTTGTAGCGGCTAGATACGGCCATGCTTGATACCTGATTGTTCGTGGGGTGTACATTCAGAGGGCCAGAGCTTCAGCGGGAATATTCTATAGGTGGAACAGGATGTCAGGGATGAAGTCAGCGGCTATTTCTGACTGTGAGGCTTATTATATGAATGAGGCTAAAAGTAAGGCTATGCTTATTGTCTTCCGAAGGCTAGCATGGCATGGCATGTGACCAGCTTACTAGAACCCAGTACTCCAAGACAAGGACCAGGACAGGATTCATGATTATAAGGCTTGATTTAAGCCTGGGATATGCTTGTGTTATCTTCTCGAGCCAATCAGCCCCCCGACTGCTGGTCTGTCAGACATGCGGCGCGGTACTGAGCAGAGTATCTGGACAGGGCCACGCGGCGCACGGCTATGTCCTCTTAGAGTACCACGTTATTCTGTCGAGGAGCGGTATTCAGATCGAAGAAGCGCATGCGGATCATGCTAGCAATCCGCGAGGCCATCGCCCGGAGGGTTCACTCGGGCTTCGTTATCGGAGTCAAGGTAGGCCAACGAAGTCAGCCAGTCGAGGCTGTTCCTTGGGTTGGCATTCAGTAATATAGACGGTTAGTGCGTTAAGCTGTCTCGTTCATAGGCCGGATGACATACTTGGGTTTATCTGATTGGAACTAAGCTTCTTGCGTTGCGGTGGGTGTGTTTGGCCATGGCAGAGAGAGATATATACACATCGGATATGAAGCGTACGTTGTAGTACGATGTCCTTGTCCAGGCATAGGTACATAACAACAGCGTCAACAACAAACCTTTCTATAGGACCAGCCATTAGATTCACCACATCCAATGGCATAACACACGGACACAGAGACTACTGGAACAATACCGCTGCAGCCTGCAAATGCAGGCCACCGGCATCCCGACCCACGGGCCCACCACGATCTCCGATCCGTCAAGTCCCCGGCAGGGTTATCCCGGTCAGGAGGCGGGCGTGAATTGAGTACAAGTACAAACAAGGTATCATATCAATGGGGCTATGGGGATTCGATGTACGGAAGACAAAGACTCTGCACTGTATGTCTGGGCGGATACTACACTGCTGCATGTCTAGCGTTTGGGATTGCGGGTTCATACTTACTTCTTGGGATCCAGAATATATGGAGGAGTAGGCGTGATACCCCTTGATTCAATTCAGCTACAGACAAAATACAGAGAGTCGACAGGTCCCAGGACCTCTGAAGCATTACGCGCCAGCAAGCAAGGTCAAACGGTCTCTGTACTCGATATCAAAATCGCCTGCATTGGACTTGATCACCGTTGCACTAACCAGTGAAGGCTCCGTCCGGAACGGAGATTTTTTCTCCCCAAGACTTGGTTAAACGCCCAATGGTTGGGTTTTCTGCGATTCCCCGCAACTAGTGCTGGGGCGTGAGACTAAGGAAGACAGGCTATCCCGTATGGGCAATGGTGAGCGGATGGAAGCGTTGAACACAACCTGCGGTCAGTGAGGATGGGCATAAAGATAAGAAGAAGAAAGAAAAATTAATAATTAAAACAGAAAGAAAAAGCAATAGGGCACAGGGCAAGGGCCGACAGGCAGGCAGGCAACCAACCCTCGCCAGAGAACAGAGACCCAAGATCAGCGCGCACAAAGAATCCTGGGCCACCCCCCCCTCCTGAGAATAACAAATAAAACCCATTCCTGAAAGGATTCCGACGCCGTGTCAGGGTTAAATTGCCAGCCCTCTAGTAATGTGCACACTCTCCGAGTGAGTCAGAAAAAATAAATCTACGACGCGTGTTTCATTTGTTCTGGAAACTCTGGAATTCGAGTCGCGAGGCGGAATGGATGAATGAAATGAATGGGAAATCGAGTCGTGTTTCCGGAATCCATAACAGAGTCACCTTTGGCTTGTACCAACAAGCACAGGCCAGGCCGTGCGTATAACCGGACTCTCGGGCTAAGGATTTGCAATCCATATACCGTTTGGTCCTGGATGCGGGAAGAAACGAGTCATGGCTAATCACAATCGTACTTTTCAATGCTTCCTGATCGGGGTTCCCGCAAGGAGAAATGAACATGTCTTCGACTGAATCAGTTTCTTTTGCCATGCCGCCACGCTAACCGGGATGGATGATTAACTTGCAACCCGTCCCGTGTGAGTAAGAATTCAAACTCCGGCTGGCGACCAAGGGAGGAAAGGGGTTCATTTCACTTCATTTGACGAAAGGTTGGTCACTGCCTTGTCTCCCCCCCCTGCTGAATGTTTCCGATTGGACAAAATTCCACGAGCAGAAAAAATTTTTCGCGACCAATCCAGTGCGTGAGAATAAGACTACTCCATCGTACGGAGTACTCCATTGTATTCCGTAGTACTCCATAGTTCCAAGTAGTGACAGCAGTACTCTGTACTCTGTACTCCATAGAGTGGTGACTGAGTTGCGGTCTGAGAACAGTTGATGCCCAGCTGGCGGTGGAAAAGAATGTCGCCAGATCTGTTGCCCAACTGAACTCTCTCTTCGTGTATGGCCCTGTTTCTTTTGCGATCATCTGCAGAGAAATGAATCATAGTTAGTACTAGTCCGTAGTGCGAGCATGATTTCTTTTCCAGGATCAGGACAGACGTCAGACAGAGCGAACCACGGATATGACGGAGTGGTTCGGGAGACGCCGGTGTTGGATATCTGTAGAGAATGACTCCGTATGTGGGAAATACAAGTACAAATACTCCTCGTTCCTTCTGCTCAGTTCTCGCATCGTCTCGTATCATTTTCTCAGCTCTCGTCAGTCCTCTCAGCTTTGTCTGTACCGAGTCCCTGGCCGGAGTTGCGAGAACAGCCACAGTGGCAACGGTCAGGTGACATAATCACCCTGCTAATGCCACGCCCTTCTGACTAACAGCACGCCCACCGCCCTTACAAAACCTCTGCTTCTCTCCCCTCGCCTCTCGCTTTCCTTCTTTCCTTTCTCCCCTTTACCTTGCCCTGGACATCACCAACTCTTCTGCTTCATTTGTACGCAGTATATTCCTTCTGGGTTGGTGTCTGTTTGGCTTGAGTCCAGACTTGCCCCCAAATACTACTACTCTCTGTCCCTCGACCCTCGACTTTGGTGTGATCCCGGGTCCCTCCAACCCCCGACTATAATTCTCCCCTTTCTTCCGGACGCTCCAACGTTCAAATGTTCTCGCGACAATTCCTGGCCCAAATCTTCTGTTCCCTTCGATCGAATTCCGTACCGCGGTGACGGTCTTCTAGTCGATTGCGTATTTTCTGCCTGTTTGCGATTGCGATTGGTTGTTCCGTTTGAGAGCCATTTGTCTGCCAAAGTGATATCCTGTACAATATAGTTGGGTTCTGTTCTTTCCTATTTTCTTTTCATTCTCTCTCAGAAAAAGAAACAAACAAAAAAGCATCGTGGTCTTTTTTTTCTGATCGTCATTTGGTTTTTATTTATCCCGTGGCTTGGTTGCAAGTTCAATACCCATAATGTATCCTTATTCCACTCCTCCTCCTCCTCCTCCCGGGTGGTCCGCCTACGACTACACGACCTCTCCTCCTCCAACCTCGCCTCACTACGCCTACTACGCCTCTCAATTCGCCAGCCCCTATGTTTCGCCGCGAGGTTCGTCCAAGCGCCACACCCGAAAGGCCAGTTACGCGGGTCCGACCAAGGACTCCGCCGGCTGGTACCCTCCCGCCTACCCTACCAGCAACGGCTTCTATGAATCCATGCCAGAGTATTCGCCGCGCAGCAGCAAGCACGATCATGTAAGTGCTTCTCGTCGTCGTACCATGTCCGGTGCCGCCGGCCTCGATGGGTACGTCGACGCTTCCCGACCGTCGCCTGCGCAGAAGCGTCATGTCTTTGTGGATGTGGTCGATGATGTGTTTGACGATGCGCCGCGCTACGTCGTTCGCGACCGCCGCCCGGGAGCGCCGCCGACGACACCCTCGAGCGATCGCCGGCCCCGCCGACCGTCCTTTTCCTATCATCATCGCAAGCCAAAACCCCCCACTGATCACTATTTCTATTACAATCAGGTGCCTACCTATGATGATGTTGATTCGGCCAAACAACAGCGCGCCCGCGCGCGCCGTCAGTCCACGTCCACCCGCAACCCATCGAAACCCAAGCCATCGGCGACGTTGAAACCCGCCCCCAAGGCTACCGAAGAGGATGCGGAGCGGGCGGGCATTCCGGCCGGGTATTCGATCAAGAACTGGGATCCCACCGAAGCACCCATCGTGCTCCTGGGCAGCGTGTTCGACGCCAACTCGCTGGGCAAGTGGGTCTACGACTGGACAGTTTTCCACCACGGTGCCTCCACCCCGATGGCCGACGTCGCCGGGGATCTGTGGCTGCTGTTGATCAAGTTGGCGGGTAAGATTAAGCGCGCCGACGAATCGGTTGGCCGAATCAAGCACCTGGACGCGCAGGAAACCGTCGAAGACTTCTTGGAGAGTGGCGAACGTCTCTGGAGCAGAGTGAAGAAGCTGCTCAAAGCGTGCGAGACCTTCATGTGGAAAGCAGCCAAGCGCGAGAATGGTGGCAAGGCCACTGTCTCGATGGGTCGCAACGCCGGTTGCGAATTTGTCGACTCGATTTTCGGTCGGGATCGCGAACTGGAAAACACGGAGAAATTGATGAACAGCATTCGTCTCTGGAACATGCGGTTTGACGCCAACTGCGAGGACATCCTTCGCCGTCCGTCAGCCAACTAATGTTGGTCGACCCTATTAGGTCGATGACCAACCCATTTTTACCACACCCCAAAAGAAGTAATATGTGTTTCGTCTTGTTTGTTTTCTTCGATTCTAGCGTCAGGATGATACTGGATTCGCACACGGATATCGGAAGGCGCATGATTATTCGGATTGCATTATCGCGCGTGGTCGCTTCGCTTCTTTTGATCTTCTTAGTTCGTTTCTTGTCCGTGGCGTGCGTGCTCTACTGCTGTTTGAGCTTTTGCCTTTTGCTGCGATGATACCATTCTGCGACATGCTTTTTGCATTTCTTGATTGAATGGTCTGGGGCTTTGGTTGATTCGATCCTTACCACGGAGTCTCTTTTTCTTTTGTTCTTTTTTCTGTGAGACACGTACATAGACACCCACTACCGTCCAGACATTATTCTTATTACTCATTTATTTACCAATACTTATCCAACCAGTTACTCTACTCTATACATCTGTCCATTCTGTGGAAATAAGTGATCCTTTTCTAGAATAGGCGCCCTGCATAAGCGTTAGAAGGCAGCCAACAGCATGTTCGCCCGGGTTCAGGTCAAGGCGACGAATTGCAGGTTCTCCGACGGTTCGTCATGCATGCATGTACGGATGGTTGATTGCATTATACCCACGTGAGCCGAGGATAAGCGTCTATTCTATACGTTTTCCCTGTAAACTCTATGATGCAGTATGTATATCGCGAATCAAGGCAGCGTCTTCTCCCCCCTCCAGACCAACCACCCAACACCAATAATGGCCTTGATCCCGGCGGAAATCCACAACGCCGACTCCATCCCCCCCGAACTCCGGCTCAACCACCCGCCAGCAATAGCACCAACCAGCAACGTAACAACAGCGCCCGCCCGCCGGTTCCGTTTAACATTACGCGTCGGCCCCTGTAGAAGCCCGGGATCACTCGCCAAATCGAAATACACACTCGTCAGCACCACAGAGGGAATCTCATTATATCCCAGCGCACGGGTAGCCGCGATAGACCCAGCTGACTGAAATGCCAACAGTGCGATCGGGATAAGCTCCAGGAACAGCGGACCCGAAGTGAGAGTCTCGGTTTCGGGCTGGTCGTGCGGAATCAGGTCCGCCTGGATCAGGGCCACGGCGATGACCAGGAGGATGGTTTGCACGAGGAAGGAGAGGAAGAGCGTGCCGCGACGGCGGGCACCAAGCAGTCGCGTGCTGTTCGAGAAGGTCGTCGCGCCGATGAAGAAGGCGATTATCGAGACTAGGGATTTGAGCCAGCCCCAGGGTTTGTTGGTGGGTTGGTTGGAGGCGCCTAGGCCGAGGAAGACCGTGTTTCCTTTGTTTTCGTTCCCCGTATTAGCTCGCTTGCGTGCTTGGGTCTTCCAGGGGGAGGGGGTATTAGTATAAGTTACCCGTCTGCATGGCCAGGAAACATGTCCAGGCATTATAGGCACTACTATCACAGAGCCCCGTCACGAAACACAGTACCAACCCGACCAGGTCCCCGTAGCGGGTGTCAATGGACGCGTGCCACCGGTCGGACAGGGTGCGAGGAGGTTGGACATTGTTGTCGGTTGGTCGGTCAGAGGCTTTCCCCATTATTACCCTCTATCCTGCCGTGTACGGGTAGTAGTTCTGATGTACAGTCCTCCGTGGTGAGTAGTAGTGCTCGTGATGGTGGTAGGAGGATGCCTTGTTTTTAAACCTCCGCTAAACCGCAGAGTTTTCCTCAGCCGAAGCACGAAATGATCCGGTCCTCCACGCTACCACCCGGTCCATGGCTGCCGCTACAACACTCTGTATTCGGTAACTCCACCTCTTCGCTCAATTTCATATGCAGAAACCCCCTGCTGCCTGGATATCGACTCCAATCACGTCCCAAACAAGCCTGCAGTGGACCGCTCCACCGCGCCGCACGGATAGGGCTGAGTCATGTGATCCATTACCAGTGCCATCACCAGAGTAATATTGTGAACGGCGGCACGACTGGTCTGGCGTGAAGGGGGTGAGCAGGCTGTGAACTGTGCGGTACTCGCAGGGCATCGGGTGCTAAGGCGGAGGTGTGGTCGACTACGGAGTATATGATGGTATGGAGACCAGTGACAGAAGTACCTATCTCGTACTTTATTTGGTACGAATGACCTCAAGAACAGCCACTATACGGTACATGAGATCACTCACTCCCAGCAGTGGGCAGTGGCCATGTACGAGCCATCCTGAAGGTTGGAATACCGGCATCGTCATTATCGTATCATTGTTGCCACTGTTGGGTATATATAATCTGCTTCTGGCAACAGTAAACGGATTCCTTTGACTAGAGTATTGCATCGCTTTACATATCTCTCAGTAAGCCATCACATTAATTACCAGTACGTCTGATGCAGTACATACCTTAATCACCCTGACAGGAACAAGAACCAACTATCAAATAGAAATGCCCTCTTCCAAAACCGAAACCGCAGTCCATCTCCCCAAAAACGCAGACCAAACTCGCCGTCTGCGCAACGTCACTCAAGACCGCAAAGCCGCCGAGCGGATGCAGGACGAAGAAAACTCGAGCAAGAACAAGGTCGAAGAATCCACGTCCTGGAGTACGGAGGAGTTGCTGGGAGCGGGCATCGATGATGCCGGGAACCCTGTGCCGGACCCAGCGACGGTTGGGCATGCGAGAAAGGCGAAGATAGATCAGGAGCAGAGACGGGACGACAAGGATGTGTATCAGGCTATGAGGGAGGAGTATGACTAGCGTTTTGTTGAGTACATGGAGTACGTGGATGCCGGGTTAGGGTTATGTACTGATGTATGGAGTAAAAACAAGGAACTGTGAATTTCTTTTCTAGTTAGTTATGCCTTTTAGGGTTTGGTGTCCTAACACACCATCATGTAACCTGCTCTCCTTCACATGGATATAAAAAACCTGTGTCTTTGGGTTCTTTCATGGAATCTGTGGATAGAAATAAGAGTGAATTGAAGTAACAGTGAAGGCAGTGGACAGCTACTGGATATGGATTGGTATTTCTCCCGGGGGTCATCTATATTATATCCTTCTCTACATTCTATTCTTCTATATTCTTTACAACTGCATGGCTTTTCGATATTCAATCGATTTATTGAGACTTCAAGACCACCCTCATGATGGTAACCGCTCTCCCCGAGAACTTTCTCGATTTACTCCATGATCCTATACTGAATCTGACATAGCTCCGCACTTCAGCCAATCCCATTTGGCTCTTCTTCAAGCTTGCAGTCCATACATTGAATAAATAGGCAGATACTTGGAATATCTGTGATGATCCCTATAGCCATGGTCATTTTGGCAGTCCAGCAGTATTTTGAGCCAACATCCTTCGTCAAACTGTCATCCAACGGCAGTTGAGCCATTACCATCCCACGCAGCTCAGCTGTACTCAATGCTATGGAATGAGACCAGGGAATGGTTGATTGAAGTGTGTGCAGTATCAAATGCAGCTGCAGAGGCAAAGGAGCAGGATGGCTTCCCAGGTTGGCACTGGCAAAAGTTCCGGGAAGATGATTTAGTCCTCGTCTGAGATTTTCAGAAGGAGACTGAGATTTTCAGAAGGAGAAGTACAAAGGCAAGAAGTTTGAACCACAGTGGGCAGGCGAACAGGTTCTAGTAACAATCAATCATGGAGGAATAATGACCTTGGTTAGGAAATCTCCCTCTCTGAACACGCAAAAAGTGCACTTGGATGACATGAGACCATCCATGCAGCGAAATTCTGATAATTGACACCAACCAAATGTCGCTACCCTTCTGGCTCTGGAAGTAGACAGGGCAGCGGCATCTATGGCGGTGATGGTTGACATGCGAGCGGCAAGAAGTTCAGCCTGGATGAGCTATGCTCTCCAGAGCCTGTCTGGTTTTTCCAGGGTGAGGGTGACAGAGGCATGCAATGGGATATGTTGGTGTGAGGCAAGTGATTGCCCTGTTGGCTGTTATCACTCTCTGTTTCTTGAATATCTAATCAAATCCAACAGGGGCTGACCTTCAACAGTAGTCATGGCTCTGCTGGCCACTCTGCTCTCCCTGTTGAGCCTCTGCTGCCTCCATGGTTGTCTCCTGTTCCACTGGAAGATCTGTGCTGGACGAGCCATGCGGCCTTCAAATGGGACTGAGAAAGAAGATTGTACCAGGTGCAGTAATGCAACAATCCCTGAACTGAGACCTGTATATTGAAAGATTTCCTTAGCTATTTATATCAATATATTACTTATATTCTTTATTATCAATAGCATAATCCATAGAGCCTTTATGTAGCGCTGTAATGGTGTATAAAGTCCACGTAATTGCCAACTTATTGACTGCCTGGCGAGACACTGGCCTCCTTTGGGAGACCACAATGGCATTTGACACTGGGAGCACCAATCTGCAAACTTTTCCTGAACTCATGCATCTGCTCTGGATCCTCGTTCTGCTCGAACCGTCACTGTTGGCGTTGCATTGCAGCGGGCTCCGAAGAGCGTGGACTATCGTAGTCAAGTCGAAAAGATGACTTCTGCTGTTGACTTGTCTCTAACCCCGTCTATCAGCAACATACCAGACTACTGGAATCAAGTTGTCCAAGAGCCTGAGGAAAAGCGAAAGCGAGTGTTAGTCCCCATCATTCATCACAGCGGGATCTCATGGACGAGCGATTCTTCTCGACGGACAGCAAACTGTGGAGTGACAGTGAGTACAATAAGAAACTTTCGTGGATATTCTTGCACCTGAAGACGATTGACTAATTGATCACAGAATTCGATGATTCTGATGAGGTCCGCTATTTCACTAACTTGACGGAGCCTGCAGACTGGAGTGAAGCATGTGGTGTATACTCGGAGTACACAGACCAGAATGCCTCGTTATATGAGAGGAACCAATGTTTATCTATTCGAGTCTATTATCGCCTGTCGTGCTTATCTCTTTATTCTTAATTTTAAATCCAAGTATTCTCTGTACTCTGTATGGCCGATATTCGTGACATGACTCATTGCTATGGCAACAATCTTGCGGCCTCAGGCATAAACACATGAAGCTCTGTTGACCATCACCACTTTTTCCTTTTCATGAATGAGACTTTGACTTCTTCACACCGTCTCTGACCCGCCATATATTCTCCGCTGTCACTCCCCTCCTGCTTTGCTGCATGTCACTCGCTTCGGTCCTCTCTCGCAGATGTCTCGTGCCGGACCGTCTGGTGTATCCATGGACGGCTTGATCTGTTTACCCCTCGACTAACCGACGACTATAGCACGACAACTCCGGGACTGGCGTTATTCACTTGATCGCAGTGGTTGATTTCGCCTGGAAAGCCTGCCCCTGAGGGAAGGCTATCCGTTCATTCACCTGGCGCTTTGATTGCCTTGCGCTTTTGCCCTGCGCTTTGCAGCTTCTCGCTCCGGCCCCTCACTCTTTCCTCAGCTACTGCTATCACCACCACTCTTCCGCCCCTTCTCGACTGTATGTACCCTCAGCTACGGTCTCGTCAACACCAGATCCTGACACAATTCGTACAGTACCTGAGTGACCACAGCGCAGAAATGGCTCTCGATTCGCGCTTCTTCGCTATCGACCACGGCAATGGCCATGGCAACGGCCCTACCTCCAACTCTTCTGTTTCCTCATCTGGAGTCTCCAACACTACCGGTATCACCAGTCCCAGCACTCTTTCGACTTCTGCTTCTGCTGCGAATCTGCGGTCGACTGCGTCGAGTCCGTCCCTGCGCGCGCGAGAGAGCGTCGCGGTGCCGGTGGTCCGTCAGGATGCGTCGTCACCTGGTGGAAATGTGCGCGTGGTGGTGCGAGTGCGCAATTTCTTGCCTCGAGGTGGGTTTGGTTCACTAGATCTCGGTGCTTGCGGGTGGCTGACTTGAATGCTTATCTAGAAATCGATCGCGACGCCGACTGTCTTGTTACGATGGACCCCCGGACTCAAATGACCAAACTGCTCGCGCCAAAGGTTAGCCCGGCTGATGAAGGAAAGCCCAAGTCGCAGGCTCGCGGGAAGATCTTGGAAGATAAGTCGTTCGTGTTTGACAACTCGTTTTGGTCGCATAACGAGAAAGATGAACACTACGCGCGTCAGGAGGACGTCTACGACTGTCTGGGCGAAGAGTTCTTGGATCATAACTTCGAAGGCTACCATACTTGTATTTTTGCCTATGGCCAAACCGGGTCCGGAAAGAGCTATACGATGATGGGGACCCCCGATAAACCCGGTTTAATTCCCCGAACCTGCGAGGATCTGTTCCAGCGTATCGAGAGCGTGCAAACTCCCGACGTCAGCTACAATGTCCGCGTCTCGTACTTTGAAGTGTACAATGAGCATGTGCGTGATCTGCTGGTCCCCCGGACGGATCCCCCGCATTATCTTCGCATTCGCGAGTCTCCCTCAGAGGGACCATATATCAAGGATCTGACAGAGGTGACGGTGCGGAACTATACGGACCTCATGAAGCACATGCGCAAGGGCGATGTGTCTCGTACCACCGCCAGTACTAAAATGAACGACACCTCTTCCCGATCTCATGCCGTCTTTACCATTACTCTCAAACAGATACATCACGACCTCTCGACTGACGAGACGACCGAACGCACGGCGCGTATCCGACTGGTCGATCTGGCGGGTTCCGAACGTGCGAAATCCACCGAAGCTACCGGGCAGCGACTGCGCGAAGGATCCAACATCAATAAGTCGCTCACCACCCTTGGTCGAGTTATCGCCGCGCTGGCCGATCCGAAGCAGGGTCGCCCCGGAAAGCGGAAGGGCGGTAGCAAAGATGTCGTGCCGTACCGAGACTCGATCCTCACTTGGCTGCTGAAGGACAGCCTGGGCGGCAATTCAAAGACGGCCATGATCGCATGCATTTCTCCGACTGACTATGAAGAAACCCTGTCTACTCTCCGGTATGCGGATCAGGCGAAGCGTATTCGCACTCGTGCGCGAGTGAATCAGGACCATTTGTCTGCCGCTGAGCGAGACAAGCAGATTGCAGAGATGACGGAGACGATCCGGACGCTCCAGCTCAGCGTGAGCCAGGCCAGTGCCAATCGACGCGAGAGCGAAGTCCAGAACGAGCGCCTGGAGGATTACCAGCAGAAGGTCGACAAGATGCAGCGCCTGATGGAGGAGACCAAGATGGTCAGCGAGTGCAAGATCCGACAGCTACACACGGAGAACGAAGCCCTTCGCAACCATTTGAAACTGGCTCTCGACAGTTTGCGAAACCCGATCCCTCCTGTGACAATCGAAAAACGCAAGAGCAGTCTGTACGCGCTGGAGGAGGAATCGCGGAGTCCCGAATTTACCGACGACAGAGAGGATGACAGCGACATGTCGCCCGCGTCTCCTTCATTTTCCGATATAGAGCCCGAACCAGATTTGATCTGGGAGGACGACGATACCATACAGATTGAAGCTAGTCAGGTCAAGGCACAGGACATGCAGTCCCATATGGAAGACCTTCTGAGCGACCTGACCATGTTCAAGCGCAAATTGGCTTCGGATCATGAACGATTCCGGTCGATTCGGACGCACCAGAACCGCAAGCAACGACGAGCTTTGCGAGACGTTCTGATCAACTAAATTTCCTTTTCTTTTCTCTTCCCCCCCTTTTCATTTTCTTTGTCCATTTTGGTGTACTCCAGAAATGCGAAGTGTTGGCGTCCAGGATGAATTGGGTGTCTTCTTTGTTCTTATGGGAGGTTCTCTTTCTTCTGCCGGGATTGGTGTCTGGGATGGAGGACGGAATTTTCCTGGCTTTTTCGATATGATTTTCTTCTCTTGTTCTTGTTTATGCTCTGGGAGGAAGATTTTTTCTTGTACATGAGTCTTCTCTTTTTTCTCTTTTTTATCTCTGGTCCTTTATTTCTCTTTTTGCACTGCATGAGAGACGATGTAATGAGCACAGCGAATGGAATCCTTGAATTCATGTATCAATTCTTGCCTAGAAACAAGTAAGATATAATACGGAGTACATGCTTGGAAGACTGAATTCTTAGGGCTAGTTAACTAGTTACATGGACATGTGCTTATGGCATCCCCGTGAGTCAAGCATTTTCCGTTCTTCCCCACCAAAACCACCGAACCACAAAATCAATGCCCCTCTAAACCACACCACCCCTCCTCGACAACCTCTTTATCAGCTCCCCCGGTCTACGTGTCTACGCACCATGACGAACCCTGTTGATCCGGCGCTGGCCTCTGGAGCTCCTGCTCAGCAGCGCCAGCGGGAGTCTGCTAGCCATAACCCTTCGCAGCCGCAGCCGCAGCAGCAGCAAGCACAACAACAACAGCAGACGCAAAAACCACAACAGTCCGGAAAGGACTCGAAAGACACCGCATCCACAGCAAAGGGAAGCAGTAATAATAATAAAGAGAATGCCGCCGCCGTAACCGACGCAGGGACAAGCGAGAAACTAACCGGGGCGGAACTGAAGAAACGCGCCAAGGCTGAAAAGGCCGCTCGACGGGCAAAAGAGAAGGAAGAACGGGAGAAATCAGGTGGTTCTGCTAGCGGTGGCGGTGGTGGTGGTGCGCCGCAGCCTACTACACCCAAGAAGGGACAATCATCAGGTGCTGCCGGTGTAGCAGGAGGAGGATCTAGTACTGGCGGAGGAGGAGGAAGCACAGGAGGGGACAGGGGCCAGCGAACGACCGCCCGTCGCGGCTCTGCGCAGATACCGGGTGCGGCGGGCGCGGCTGCGCAGCAAAAGCGGAAGGTCGAGGACAAGAAGGTCGCAGTGTTTGGGCATTTATATGGACAGCAGAGAAGGGCGAGTGTGGCGGGGGCTGGGAAGGAGGTGCATCCGGCTGTGTTGGCATTGGGGTTGCAGATGAGGGATTATGTTGTCTGCGGGAGTAGTGCGCGGTGTGTGGCTACTTTGTTGGCGTTTAAGAGGGTATGTTACGCTTTGAATCTTCTTTTTTTTTGCCTTCATGGGTGGATGGCTAATGGTTATGGTGACTACAGGTGATCGAAGCGTATACGACACCCCTTGGGACTTCACTCTCACGCCATCTTACCACCCATCTGTCTCACCAGATTACCTACCTCTCGACATGTCGACCCCTTTCGATCAGTCAGGGAAATGCCATCCGTGCCCTGAAGCTGGCCATTGCGTCGGTCGACCCGTCCGTTCCTGAGGCGGACGCAAAGGATTCGCTGAGCGACTTTATCGACAGCTTCATCCGCGAGAAGATCACCGTTGCTGACCAGGTAATAGCCGGTAGCGCAGCGCAAAAGATCCAAGACGGCGACGTGATCGTGACCTTTGCCGGCTCGTCGATCGTCAAACAGACGCTGCTGAATGCGCACCAGCAGGGCAAAAAGTTCCGCGTGTCCATCATCGACTCCCGTCCGCTGTTCGAGGGCAAGAATCTCGCCCGCGCGCTGGCCAACGCCGGCCTGGACGTGCAGTACTCCCTGATGAACGGCCTAAGCCACGCCATCAAAGATGCCACCAAGGTATTCCTTGGCGCACATGCCATGACCAGTAACGGCCGATTGTACTCGCGAGTTGGCACCGCCCTGGTTGCTATGTCGGCCAAGGAGCGCGCGGGTGGCGTCGAAGTCCCCGTCATCGTCTGCTGCGAGACGGTCAAATTCACCGACCGCGTCGCCCTCGACAGCATCGTCGTTAACGAGATTGCCGATGCAGACGAACTCGTCTCCACAAAACCTCCGCAGCAAGTCACCGGCCTCTCCGATCCCGCCGCAGCGGCTGCCGCAGCTGCCGCGACATCCTCGGACTCGAAGAAGGGTAGTGGTGGCGGCAGCAACGCGGCAGCGACTGCGCAACCCAGTGCCCTCGAACCGAACCCGGCGCTGAAGAATGCTTCGTCACCGTTGAAAGATTGGCGGGAGACGCCGAACTTGCAGCTGCTGAATCTCATGTATGATGTGACGCCGGCTGAATATGTGGATATGGTGGTTACGGAGATGGGTAGTTTGCCGCCGAGTGCGGTGCCTATAGTGCATCGCATGAGTACCAGTCTTTAGTTTATTCCTGCGCTCTATCTGGGGGTCTCATGGAGATATGAATTTCCATATCACAAGGGGCCGTTGGCATGCATTCTATGGCTTTTACTTTTACTGCTTTCCGGTGTATGGCTATGGTTTATAGAGGAGAAGCATTGATTCATATAGATCCTGTCTGTATCTAGTCAGGGCTATTTCCATATTCGGTTAGATTGACGTATAGAATTGCCGGCATAATATGGAGGCGGTGACTATTGTTTTGGTACATCGCATCTTCTCCTTCCATCTGTCTTCCATCTCAAGCATTGCGCGTTGCTACACTACAATACCAGGTCTTTCGTCTTAGCCTTATCAGACACGTTGTATCGCAGACAAATCGACAAGATGGTTCGACCCCAATCTGCTTGACAATTGCCCCGAAAACCCCACTAACAACCCAAACCAGAGCAAAGACTCCTCCGCAACAAACCTCCACATGCACCACCCCCGTCTCGCCGATTTCTTCGAAGACTTCACCCGCCCATACACCTCGCCAACAAACCCTTCCTCCCTCTCAACCTCCGCCTCCAGTACACACCACACAACAACGCACTACAATGCCCAGACGCACAGCACCACCGTGACCTACGGCAGCTCGTCGTCGCCCACCACGGTGCCGTCGTTCCTGCCCATCGAGGACATCTACGTGCTGCCGCAGTTTCAGCCGCCCAACCCCGAGGACGAGATGATGTCGTGCCGGATCAGCATGCTGCGTTTGGGATCACAAGGGCAATGGAGAGGAGGAGGGAGGCTGTTTGGAGGGATTTGGGGATGGAAGGGGTTGTTTCGGGGGAGATACTGGGGCA
The DNA here is from genome assembly GCA_003004525.2 of Aspergillus sp. MA 6038. Taxonomy (NCBI): domain Eukaryota; kingdom Fungi; phylum Ascomycota; class Eurotiomycetes; order Eurotiales; family Aspergillaceae; genus Aspergillus; species Aspergillus sp. MA 6038. The sequence goes on from PQME02000012.1 coordinate 68,424, forward strand.
TGGTGGTGGTGCTGGCGTGAGCGGTGGGGGGAGAACGTATAGGAAGGGAATTAGGGTTAAGGATAGTGGGAGGTTGATGGGCGGGAGGAGGGTGACTTGTTTGCGGTGATCTTATTATGATTATGATTAGATGGTGACTGGAATATTAATGATACCCGGTTTGTTCGTCTTTTTGAATAAATGGCATTATGTTATGGCATGCGTGATGTGATCTATATCCTGTTGATATCCACCCGTGTCCGTTCGTAAAGCTTATGGCTCATTTGCTTCTGTTCTCGTTCCTCCTCGTTGATTGTCCGTGGATGAATCGCTAATTGCGCGTAGCTCCCTGCTGCACGGCGTTTGGACAGCGTGCCCGGGTTGATTACTAGAACGCTATCAACGACCTGATATAGTCAGCTATTGTTCTTTACACGCATCAGATACGGTGGGATAAACTCACCCTCACAAAAGGAGGCAGACTACTCGGTACAATCAATACGTCCGGCCGGACATTCCACCACTCCCCTAGTTTTGAATAACTCACGTCGAGCATCGCCCCCGTCGCTAGTCCGCCCTCTGGCGCTCCCGACCTAGGCAGATTCTCCCTCGCCGTGGGCGGGAAGATCGGATAGAAATGGCGCTGCTCGATGAGATATTTCGGCAGCCGCGTGAGCAGGTTACCCTCCTTGGGTCTACCGTGGAGGACTTCCTCGCGACGCAACTCGTACAGTGTATCATGTGAGCACAAGCCGATGACGGTCTCGTTGAACGACAGCGTCACCGGGTTTGACACCATGCGGACCTGTTTGGGGAGGCCGAGCTCTTTCTTGGGCATTTGCTCCTGCGGCCAGGCGACATGCTTGCTTAACGCGTCGCGCACAGACGGGACCATAACGATGGTGATATTGGGTACGGCGGCGACGAGTTTCTGGATCGGAGACGTAATGCAGTGTCGGAAGACGGTGGCTAGCGTTGCCGTATCCGGGTCGTAGCCATCGACTGGTGGGAGGTCGAAATCGCCCGATGCGAGGAGGGGGTGTTCGATGTCCAGGAATGGGCCCAGGAGGATCAGGCCGTCCGCGTAGCTGTCTGCGGCTTTCCCGCAGATTTCGTGCAGCGGCTCGAAGTCGAGGTTATCGTCCGCTGTGTAGGGGCCCGAGGCGAGCATTACGTTTAGTGGGTCTTCGCCCACGCGTTCGTTGATGTTTTCCAGGGTGACTGCGGAAGATGCTGCGGGGGGAAGAGAGGGGATGGGGAGAATTTCGTTGACGGTAAAGTAATTGCCCGATGCGTTGATTCCTCTGAGGGCCACGATCTGGCCCGGGAAGAAATTGGCTGATGGTATCGAGTCCACCTTCAATGGAACCCGCAAGCCTGCTCCCGTACGTCTCGATGTCTCGAGTACCAGGGAAGCCGTGTTGAGTTTCCCTTCCAGACTGTCTGACGCGATGCGTCCAACGGCAATGATTTCGCTTGTGCTTTGCGTAGCCGCGCTACCGATGGCGATGTCCTCATTCTCATACTGCGGTTGAAGTAGGGCTATGAACTCGTCGATCCGGTCGTCGAGGATTTCCGATGCTTCGGATAGACGCATGCCCATTGGTTTGTAGCCAAACTTCTTCAGGTCCGTATTTGCTGTAGGTCGTATCCGGGCTTCTGGAAAGGGCGCAATGGGTGTCTCTGGTAGTGATAGATGGGTATTCAGGGTTTCGAGGGTCTGGCCTGGATTCGGACGTTCCGAGAAGGACACCGTTCTGCTCAATTAGTCCAGTACAAACACTATAAGAGGATACCATGACCATACTGTAACCCGTCTACCGCGCCTCCATTAACTGGTTTGGAAATGGGCTTTACTGGCTTTCCTACCTTCGAAATCGAAGGCGAACTAAATTCCGCTTTGCGCTTCGCTGAGCCACCGGCACTGTTTGGCGTTTTCGCATTTGGGGTCAACCCGTCCAACCTGCAAAGACATCTCGTCAGGTCTGATCACATCCAATGTCACCCCGTCGACACCTACATCCCAAACATATCCGTTGTCATTCCCGAGCGCGGGGTTGCAGTCACTGTGCTTCTCTTCTCCGTCTGTCGTCCGGCCCGGACTCGACTTTCACGCTCCAACGACTCTTGTACATCCCGTTTAAACAGCCGCACTGTATCCAGATTCAACTTTGTCTCCTCCGCCCCCATCTTCAAGCAATATGATTCCCATTTGAAGAACAGCTCCTGCGGGGAGATCGAATGCACGCGCAGGATAGACTGCAGTTCACCCAGGACATCCTGGGGCAGCCCGTCGGGCGCAGATGAGGCAAAGACCTCATTGAGCTCTGCTGTGGTATCGTCCATGGTCGTAAAGTCGTGCAGAAAGAATGTCGTTGGGATCCAATCCTGTCGCTGTTTGCTGTTCTCGACGTCGCGTAGATGGACGACGCGTGGGGACGCGTAGTTGACCGCCTTCTTCTTCAGGAGCGATAATCACCGGTGGGCGCCTGAGGCTGAAAACGGAAGATCTGAAAAAGAAAGGTGTCCCGTTGCTATTTATTGAAAAGGAGCCATCTGTCTGCTGCAGGAATTGTTGTCATTCACGGCCTCGTTTGATACGTCTGATTAGAGTTCTCCTTGCTACAGCTGTCTGATCTCACCATGTCCGCCCCGCCAGAGACCGCCGGGCCGCCAGCCTACAGTGAAAATGCAGGTGCCTCGCAGGACGCTGCTGCCCCTGCCGAGACACAACCCAAGGAGAACGTGGAATTGGAGCTCCCAAAGTCGGCTGCCGATGGCCTCATCCAGAAACCGTTCCCGCGGCCTCTCGACACCTCGAAAACACCTACGCCGGAACCACTCAACCCAGACCAACAAGCCAAGTATGATGCCGTGTTGAAGGCTGTTTCGGAGTGGGAGACAGTGCCCACCACATCGGAAAAGAATGCCACCACCGCCTCAATCAGCGACGACGAGCGTATGTGGTTGACGCGTGAATGCTTGCTGCGATATCTGCGTGCTACCAAATGGAACGTGTCCGAAGCGATTGACCGCTTGCAACGCACCCTTACCTGGCGTCGGGAATACGGGATGGAGAACTTGACGGCCGATTACATCTCGCCTGAGAACCAGACAGGAAAGCAGATCATCCTCGGATATGACATCCATGCCCGGCCCTGTCTCTATCTCCTTCCCTCGAAACAGAACACGGAAAGGAGTGAGCGGCAAATCCAGCACCTTGTCTTCATGCTGGAGAGGGTCATTGATCTCATGGTCCCCGACCAGGAGACGATCGCACTTGTGGTCAATTACAGCGACAGCAAGTCGGGCCAGAATGCCTCTGTCGGCCAGGCCAGGCAGACGTTGAACATCCTTCAGAACCACTACCCCGAGAGAATGGGTCGTGCGTTGGTGATTAACGGTAAGTGTCGCACGAGCAAATATGCTCTTTCGGATCAACAAGCTGACCAGCTCACGCAGTGCCGTTCATGATCTGGGGTTTCTTCAAGCTGATCACTCCGTTCATCGACCCCGTCACTCGCGAGAAGATGAAGTTCAACGAGGATCTCCGTCAGCATGTCCCCCCGAGCCATCTGATGAAGTCCGTAGGAGGTGACGTCGAGTTCCGATACAACCATGCAGCCTACTGGCCAGCTTTGAACAAACTGGCCGAACAGCGCCAGCAAGCATATCGCGAGCGCTGGATCCAACGTGGCAAGCAGATCGGAGAGGATGAGAATTATCTCAAGGGAGGTGACAAGCCCCGTCCTGTCGCAGAGCCAGGTGATTCTAATGGACAAACCGAATCGTGATTGAGACGGTTCACTCCTTTCTCTCTTCTTTTATACATACCTTCATCTTGGTTATGGTCGCCTCCTAATAATGTCCAGCTTTGCATTCCAGACCAGCCTTTGATCATAGCGCCGCCTTCTTTTGAAGGAAGCAAATGATGAGCGATTTTTGCATGTATCCCTCTCGGTTCAATACTCTCCTTCAGATAATCTTTAATGAATACATATACCTGGGATCTGTATAGAGGTCACGTGTATGGGCGGGGCATACAAAGGCCTTCACCCAACAATGCCATAAAGGGCTGCTGTATACAGCGAGGGATTGCATAGGGAAAAGAGAGAATTGAAGTAGCTTTAAATATGGCCTCTGAAGCCGCAGAATCCCGGCTGTCTTGCACTCATGGGATGATGTGCGCAGTGTGCCTCTTGGCCTCCTTCGCATTCTCCCCTCCTCTCTTAGGACATTTTACATCATAAGCCTCCCCAGCACAAGAACACAACTCCTCGAGCGCAAAACCCATCGATTCCAACTGAAAAACAGACAATTATTCTTGCTCTTATAACTGCCCGAATCCTTGCTCAAAATCTATCTGGGTCTCTCTTCCCCCTTAGCAAGGCCATCATCCCTCTCTGCCCCGCGCTGCATTTAGCAGCAGGTGTAATAATATACTACGACAAACCTCAATCTCTACCCAACTAGGAAATTTCCTCTTCCTTTTATTTTCCCTTTTTTCGAGTTTCATATTTCCCTCTATCTATAATCATCCTCCAGCCCTAGTCTCAGGATATGACGACGTCTACCAGCAGACACCGCAGCGCCCTGGCTGCTGCCACCGCCGACGACCGCATCCCCAGCGGTCACGAGGGTCCCTTTGTGCAGCCATCTTCCTACCTCCGCCAGCGAGGTCTGTCGCATCCAATGGCTCCGGCTGCTACTGCTCTTTCCGAAAGGGCGATTGATCGCGAAGAGCGCCAGGGTCTTGTGAGTCTTTCTTTTCCCTTGTGGTTACTGCTGTTTGTTGCTGTTGCTGTTGTTGTACCGGCGTTCTGTCCGGCTTCTCCGCGTGCGTAATAAGAGAAACGAATGCAAGAGAGAAGAAAAAGAGGATGGCTTTTGGGGTGGCTTCTTTTTCTTTTTTTTTTTTTTCTCCTGGCCTCCTTTTTGCGCCCTGGATCATCTTTTGGGTTCTTGCAGCAGTAATGTCTTCATGACGCATCGTTGCTAACAATACCGTCTCGGATCTAGCGCGCCATTCGCAATTTCCTCAAAGTCCGCAACAGTTACGATGTCCTGCCTCTCAGCTTCCGGCTTATAATCTTCGATACCTCGTTATCAGTGAAGGAGAGCTTGAATATTTTGATCCAGAATGGCAAGTGCCGGCCTGCCTTTTTCGTGGCCAAATGACTGCGGGATCGTTGGGCTAACGCGTCGAACGTGGAGGTTACAGGCATCGTATCGGCACCATTATGGGATTCGAAAAAGTCAACATTCGCAGGTCTGTTGACCACGTCGGACTACATCAACGTGATACAGTATTACTTTCAGAACCCCGCGGCTTTGGATCAAATCGACCAGTTCCGGCTGGACAGCCTTCGCGGTATGTGTTACGATTGGCTACGCTTCAAAGAAAGCTGGAGATTGACCTATTCGTTGGTATAGAGGTGGAAAAGGCGCTCGGAGTCGCCCCTCCTGAGACCCTCTCGGTCGATCCCGAACGGCCACTCTACGAAGCATGCCGGCGCATGCTCGACTCGCGAGCGCGCAGAATCCCCCTTGTCACAAACGACAGCCAAACAGACCGGTCACATGTCCTGAGCGTTGTTACTCAGTACCGTATCTTGAAATTCGTGGCCGTCAACGTGAGTGATACGCAGAAATTACGGAGGCCGCTTCAAGAGCTTTTAATAGGCACCTATGACAATATTGCGACGGCGTCGATGGATACGCCAGTCATTGATGTCATTCACATCTTGGTGGAAAGGAGTATATCCAGTATTCCAATCCTGAATTCCGAAGGTATGAACAGGATTTCAACCTCGAAAACCAATGGCTAAAAAAGGAATATAGGCGTTGTCTACAATGTTTTCGAGGCAGTCGATGTGATCACCTTGATCAAGGGTGGTGTTTACGACGACTTAAGTTTGACTGTTGGCGAAGCATTAAAGAAGCGTTCTCCGGTATGCTTGCCTATTTTCATAAAAACATCAGGGTGTCCATGTTGGCTAAACTGATATCGTCTACAGGACTTCCCGGGTATCTACACATGCTCTCTGACAGATGGTCTGGACACCATCTTTGACACGATCCGCAAGTCTCGCGTGCACCGCTTGGTCGTGGTGGATGACCAATTTCGGCTTAAGGGCGTCCTCACTTTGAGTGACATCTTGCATTATATTCTTCTCGAGGGCGAGACTGACGAAACTGCATAATTATGATTAGACTCCTTTTGTTCTTTCATTTACCCCCTCGTATATGACATTTACTTGCATGGAAAGGCGTTCTTCTCTTTTTGATCGGTTCCCAGTCCCTGAGTACTTGTCTCACAACTTGCCTTTCTTCCTCTTTTGTTTTGGATTCACGGCTGGAAGGGCAGAAGAGAAAGAAAGAAAGAAAAGACGATGGCGACTGTGGATTCGTGTGATTCGTTTCTCTCAGCTGTTCAAGGGGTTCTCTCTCCAGACTGTACGCCCGACAGAGAGCAATAGATTTGTCTTGATATTTTCGGTCTCTGTCCATGTAAATGGCTACCAGTCATGTGACTTGCTTCGGCTCTAATTTATATTCCTTCGTAGGGCTCTATGAAAACCATCACTCAATTGATTCCCACGCGCTAGAGTAAGGCTTGCTGATATTCGAAGATGTCTGTCCAAGCAAGTACCTGCGCAGAGAGGGAAGGAACGAGCCATTGCTCCTTCCCTACTTGCACCGCAGCCAAGTCTATTCCTGCCCAGACTGTCCTCAACCCCCGACCTAAGAACAAGTCCTCACCAAACTCACAGAAATCGACATAAAACAGCGCTGTCTGACCCCCAAAGACCGCCATGATGGGCCTCCTCAGCCCATTCTCCTTCTGGCCCTTGGCATCCAGCACCAACAATACCAACACCGATGACGAGCGCAAGGATAACAGCAACAGGGAGCAAACACATCGACTTCGGGGCTCATGGACGCTGGTGAATCCTGATCAAACGAACGTTATTGATCTCGAGTCTCAAGGCAATTCTCCATCGCCTACGGAACTCGCTGCAGACGTAAAAGGGCCGGAGCGGCACGGACATAGGCACGGTGCTCCTTCAAGACCTAAGCTTACCTTGGATACCGGAGCTATTCAGTCCAGACGGTGTCAGGTTGAACGGAGACCCCCGGGTCCTGGAAACGCAAGTTCCGATGCGGGCGTGCAGTCACGGAGAGGGTCGAGAGGGTTTACTGGGCTCAAGACACGTTTCCGTTCTCGGATGGGTCGCGATCAGCACCTACAGCAGCAGCAGTTCTACGCAAAGTCGCCTCCGGCCCCAGACGATCGAGGTCAAGCTGGCTCTGCTCGTGTCGATCCGCGTCCAAGGATGGATGTGGAAGATCGGAAAAATCAAGATGCCTATGACTTATTTGAAGATACTGCTACTGTCAGAGGGAGCCGGTATGATGATGCTTTGGAGATTCCAGAGATGTCAGAAATACCACCGGTACCACCGATACCACAGCTGCTAGAGCTGCCGCAGCTGCCACAATTGCCAGATATGAGCTCCCTTGACGATCACGGCGAAGATTCCGAGTCCCGGGAATTCAGCGATGGAGACCTTCACTCCAGAGATTCGAACATGACAAGCTCGACTGTCCGTCATTGTGCGTCTGCATGCCCCGTGGATAGGATTCCTCTCACGGACCGGGGTTATGTGTACGAGTATCCGTTCGAAGAGCTGTGCGGATGGTCTGGTACCAACACGAATGTGAGGCCTTCCATGCTGGATAACGGCGATGTCAGCTCTAGGGCTCACCCAGGAATGGAAAAGCAGGGTCCTCCTCCACTTCCTGAGCAGAGTCCTCTATTATTACCCCAGCAAGACCTGACTTTGTCAGAGTGCTTGCCGCGGCAGACAACGATTTTCAGAAACTTTTCCGATGTCTCAAACAGTAGCACCTGGTCTGCTCACATCGACCAGTATCAAGCTGTCAAGCAATTCAATGACATAGCTCACGAGTTATGCTTGCATCCTGTGACACTGAAGGGTGAGGAAGATAGTTCATGTAAGCTTTTTACAATCATCATGTTCATCCGATTTGACAACTGAAAAGAGAAATGCAGCCAAAAAGCCCGACACGGTTTCTTCTGAGAAGCCGGGTATGACGCCTGGCAGAAGAAACGGATTACTTCGTAGGATACGAACCATGCGTTCCAATATCCAATTGAGGCCGCCAGAGCCGGAGCACCGGAGGGTGCGTCGAATGAGGACCTTTGCCAGCCTGCCATCCCGTCCAGAGCCATTCGTCGCGCTAAGAGGCAAGCCACTAGAGATGCTTGGTCGACTGGGAGGCTACACCATCCTCAAGCTTCCAGGGGACTTTGTTCCTGCGCCACTCAAACTTCCGGTGTGCATTGCAACAACTGCAGCCTACTTGAAAAGCTATGGTAGCCAATTTCCCTTGCACCATGGACAACAAACACGGCTGTTCCTTTCTGCTAACTCGAGTGTGATTTGTCGGGTGGCAGGCTATAAAGTACCGAACATCTTCTTCGCCCCTGGTGATATCAAGGCTGGGGCTCGCACGTATCAACAATTTGCAAACCAGGTCTTATTGGCGGAGCGTGAGGAAGATAAGATTCAGATGACAATGCGCCGAAGCCAGATGCCATTGGATCCGATGAAGACGCTGGAGCATGAGGCACAGGCACCCGAGCAGCGGCCGTCGTATGTTCTCAGTGTGGCGTGGGTATTCAAGGCACTTCTGGCCGGCATTCCCGATGGCATCCTAGGGTCTGGGGCACTGTATCAGGCCTTGGTCGACATTTCGTACGGACGCACTCCACGCCTGTCCTCTGATGGGGAGCCGAAGCGACCAGACAGCTGCTTAGAGGGGCTGTCCACCTGGGAGCACGTCAAGAGCAAAGCGATCGCGTTGGCGATGTTGGCGCTGACAAGCAAGATGCACATGGAGCTTATCTGCGCCGTATTTGGCCTGTGCTCTATCCTTTTGCATGACACACAAGTGTTGATCGATTCTGAATGGCTTGCTAAGGTACGGAAACGAGAACGACGACCCAGCTGGGCGGCGGGGCTACTGGATGTGGACCGCTTGAGTCGAGTGCTAGGGCCGCTTCTGACGAATCAGGATGAAGACGATGTCTACGAAAATGAATACGGAAGGATTCCCAACACACTCAAGGGGGAGCGGGTAGTGAGAATGTTGGTCGAAGGCTGGCGCGGGGTGAGTCGACAACTGCGGTGGTGGGAGCGATGCGGATGTCCACCAAAGCGGATAGTTCTGCGGGAAGAACTAAACGAGAGCCAGGCAGGAGGGAAAAAAGAAGAAGAAGATGATGATGATGATAAACAGGATATGTGAACACGACCGGAAGAAGGACAAAGCAGCCGTGTCGAAACAATAGAGTGTGAGTTGTATGCTTAAATGGAGGGAAGCTGTGTGCATTAGTTATACCGGGGGGATGTGAGGGAGGGGACCACGGGGCTAAATGTCACAATGAATGACGTCAGACTGAGGCGAGAAACACCACGCTGAAGGACATGACTGGATACCCGGTGGATGGCTATTGGGAATTGGGAAAGTCGTCTTTACTTCCGAGAAGGAGACTTTGAATGCATTCGATGGCTCTTACTGGATCGGGGGGTTTTTGAATCAGGGTCGGTCAGGGTCAGGGATGTGCAGTACTAGACTACTAGTCCGGAAATGCAACAGCCCGAAGGAGAAAAGTACTCTCGTCTAGAAGGAAAACGGGTTTTTCATGAAGGATCCTCATTGCTCTCGAAGTCTTCGGAAAGTAAATCCGTGAACGGGGGGAGGCAGCCGTGGAGCCAACGTTTGGGTGTACATGTAACTGGGAATACGCACGGAGGGATTGGCCGGCAGAAAGATCCGAGTGGGAGTGGTGATTGAGTATTTGTATTTGTACTCTGTCCTCTGTACGGTACTGGTACCCATACTCCTCTGTAACATGCTCTGTAGTAACCGCAGCAGAATGGAGGCCTGGGTGCCGATGGAGACTATCGAGCATGAAGAATGAGGCCAGGACTCTCTGTTCAGCGTGGAAAGTACCAGGAATGGCGGGCACGGAGGTCACCTGACCCGTCTGCAACCAGCAACCCCCAAACCGCGACATTTCCCAACACGAACCACGTCCAATCCATGACAATGACAAGCCAATCACCTCCACCCACGGGCAAGCCTGCACTGACACCTGCTGCACCCACGGTTCCTGCCGCAGTCGACAGCAGGTGGAAGTGGCTCCGGCTAGCCGTCCATGATGTCAACACTGGGGTCCATCGAAGCTTCGATCTAACAGTTGAACCAGCCGGAAGAGCACAATTGAAGGGCTGATACGAAGAGAGCCGGAGATCCAGACCCGTCTGCAAGAAATACCCGGCCAATCAGTGAGAGGCTTTGACAGTGGCAAAAAACTGGTTAGGGAAATGGGAGCTTGGATTGTCCTCTGGTGGTGGTGGTGGTGCTGTGGTTGCTGTTACGAGGGGGGGAATACTGGCCCTATCATTTATAAGGAACTACACGTCAGTCCCCTCAGGCTTTTATTTTTATCGCGTGGTTCTGCTGCCTTGACGTTTCGTGATTCTTTTCCCCCCTTCTTCCCATACGCTACGACTACTGCTCGCTACGGAGTAGTTATACAGGAAGCTTGCTACACAAGAGGAATATTAGGATACACGGCTAATACCTCTTTCTCTTTTTTTCCAAGGTTCGAGAAGACGATCTTCTCCCTCTCAGAAATCTATGACTCCAAGCTAACTGATCTATTTCGCAACTTCGCAGCTCTCCCGCCTGTCGTTCCATGTGTTGCCGGTCCGTGGTTGCCTTTTCCGTGAATTCTACGACTGCCACAAAGCTCCTACTACAGCTGCCTCGGCCTCTGCCTCTGCCTCTGCCTCTTCTCTACCTCTGCGCTGCCTCTGCCTCTGCGTTCTGGCCTTTCTTCTGCCTGGAGGAGCCGCCGTCTTCCATGAATTAGATAATTCCCCCTCATCCTCTTCCTCGAGCCTCTGGTACGTCTTTGACGGTCTCGTTTAAGCTCCATCCATATCTATAATTGGTTCTCCCTTCCTCTCTTTGTCCTCTCTCTCTATTAAAACGGGTGCTCCATACCGTCCTCTCGCTTATTACGTCCCTTTCCTGTTCATCATCTTTACCTCGACAACTCCATCTCGTTTCGTCCGTCGAAAAAGAACCCCAATATCCAGCCATGTCGATCCATATGTTGGCAGATCAATCACCGTTTGCTCGTACGGGTCTTCCCATGACTGACGGTGGTAACTCTAGCTTCTCTCCTGGCTTCCAGAATGAATTTCACGGCTTGCGTCTCCCCGAGGATGAGCAGCTCTGGGATCTCAGTCCGATGTCGCCTACCATGACATCTTGGGATGCCAAACTTGACCCGGGCTTTGGAAACCCCAACTTGGAACGAGACCTGAAGAACGCCCACGTCCGTAATGGTCAGCCCACGCCGCCTCCGTTCGATGACCGGCGAGCCTCCCAAGGAATGTATCCGCCGTTGCCTCAGTACCAGCTCGGGGCGGCTTCTCCTCCCGCGTTCCCGGACCGGAGCCAACATCGAAGCCTCAGCGAACAGTCCACGTTCGACGAGGATCCGCCCTACAGCCCCGGTGTGAGCAGCAGCAGCAACACTAACATGAAGCGTCGCAAGCACCGAGACTCTGCCGTTTCCAAGTTCTCCTCCATCAGTTTCGGTGGTTCGGGACGACCGGAACGGGCGAAGCGCGAAAAGTTCCTCGAGCGCAACCGCCTGGCTGCCAGTAAGTGTCGTCAGAAGAAGAAGGAACACACCGTGCAGCTCGAGTCGCGATACAAGGAGCAATCCGACAAGAAGGAACTGCTCGTGACTGAGATTTCTCGGTTGCGTTCGGAGATGTTGGGTCTCAAGAACGAGGTTCTGCGGCACGCTCAATGCGGGGACGAGCCGATCAAGCTGCACCTGGCCCAGATGGTCAAGAAGATCACCTACACTGACACCAGCACGGGTGCGCCCGAATTGTCCGATGCAGCGGATGCTGTGTCGACGACTCCTGAGGACTCGCCTACTCCCATAGCACAACAGCAACGCCGGCAAGGTCAGTTGCAGCAACAGGGTACGATGTCATTTGGCTTCGACGATGCTCTGCAGATGGAGCCTGCTGCTGCCGCCTCGCTGGAGCAGCAAATCCGTCGGGAGTCTGAGTCGTCACTGGCGTCTCAGGGATCCTATCCATTTACGTCTACGGACGATAGTTTTGACGACTTGATCAACGTATGATTTTGGTCTTTTTACGTCATCTTCCTCTTGCTTTGTGAAGCGTAAAGGTAAGTAAAAAGGAAAAAAAAAGTGAAAGAAAAACTGAGAGGCAACAACTGCCCATTTAGCACGGCGTGACAGGAGTTTTTTTAATGGGGTGTTTCTGTCTCGTCTGATTACCTTGACTATTTTTAACTGCTACCACGACTAATGATGAGATTTAAACGATTCATGTTGCTGCGTTTGATAGCTGGAGAAGTGTATCTCCTTGTGGTAATAAGTGTGAATGAAGTGTTGTTACTACCTTGGCCAGCAAATATTGTAGTGTACATGGCGCCAATTTTCCGAGTAGGATTATCGTTCTTCGGGACTATATCGAGGACTGTCCTTTGGCTGCAGACGAGCGCGCTCTTCATCCTCCTGCGGCCGCTCATTAGGGCAACGCTCAAACAACCCCTCAATCTCCTCCAACGACAAGCCCTTGGTCTCCTGCAAAAACCCCCAAACAAAACCGGCAATGCCCAAGTCCAACGCTCCGAACAGCACAAACGTCGCCCAGCCACACCCCGCCATGATATACGGCGTACTAGCCGACCAAACGAAATTAAACAACCACTGCGATGCGACGCCGAACGCAACCCCCGGTTCGCGCATGCGCGTTGGGAAGATCTCCGCGATGCACGGCCACGGCAGTGGACCCCAGGAGAGATTAAAAGCGGTGATATTGAGGTATATCAGGAGGACAGTGATGAGGCCAGCGGGGTGAGAGATTGATGATCCGGCGGCCTCTGAATCCGACGACGACGGTGTTATGGGTGCTGGTGGGGGGTATATCTTCACGACGACGCCGGTGATGACCATGCAAACGGCCATGACCAGCGCGCCGGTGATAAGCAAGAACCGGCGCCCGAAGCGCTCCGCCACGAAGACCACGAAGACCAGACAGGCGAGGACTTTGACGGCGCCGAAGATCCCTGTTAGCAGGAGGGTCGTATCATTGCCGTTGTCACGGACACTGCTGCCAGAGGCGTTGTTGTCGTTGACAGTCTTCATTAATGACCCTACGAGCATGCCGAAGAACTGCGGTCCGAAGTACGCCAGGGCCGTGGCGCCGGTGGATTGCTGCGCGAGGAAGATGGTGAAGCCTAGGAGGAGACGGTGGAGGTTTGGTTTGTGGGTGATGAGTTCGGTGGGGTGGAAGCCTGCGCGGGCGTGGTGTTCGCTCTGGATGGTCCGTTTGATGCTTGTGAATTCGGCTTGTACGGGTTTCAGGGCGGCGACGGTGGTGTCTGCGCCGCGGATCCAGATAAGACTCTGCCAGGCTCTCTGTTCGACGGCCGGGTTTGCGTCGGCGTGGAAGAGGAGCCAGCGGACGCTTTCGTGAAGAGTCAATGCGCCTAGACCCATCAATGCACCCGGGACTATCTGTAGGGCAATCGGGATCTGCCAGCGCCATGATTCTCCGGACCCGGTGTATCCTGTCCCTGCTGTCGTGGGATTAATCCTAACAACCGCATAATCCACCCAATACGACACCAAAATCCCCAGCGTAAACGTGAACTGATAGCAGCTGCCCAGTCTCGCCCGCATGTCCGTCGGACTCATCTCCCCCAGATAAATCGGGATAATCGTTGCTGAGCCCCCGATTCCCAACCCACAGACCACACGACCAGCGTAGAACGTCGCAATAGAGCCCGAGCGCAGCGTCTCGAGAACCACGCCGGCGCAGAAAACCGCCGAGCAGAGGATCATTGCGGGGCGGCGGCCGTGGCGGTTGGTCAGCGGCCAGATGGCCAGCGAGCCGAGCAGGGCGAAGGCCTGTTGGATGCCGACGGCGATGGCGCTGACGCGGGTTTTGGTATCGGGGTCGTCGGCGATGGCGAAATCGGCATGAAAGGAAGGGAAGGTTAGGACGCCGCCTGTTTGGTCAGTTCTTCTCATTCATTTGCCTTTGCACGGTAGCTGTGAGTGTCAACACACACCAATCACCCCAGAGTCATAGCCAAACAACGCACCCCCGCAGCAGAGCACTGCGGCTAGCCAGTATATGCGTAAAGAAGCCCATCGCGAGGCCGGCTTATCAGGAATTGCTGTCTGATAGCTCTGGTCCAGACCATCATGACCCCCTGGATCGCCGGGATCCTGCTGAGGAAGTTGATGATACGGGCGCAGTGACAGCGGCAGGGAGGGCATAGTTCCACATCATCGACATCTGTGAGCAGTTGAATGTCGGTATGAGGCACGGAGACAAGTGTGTATAGTTACAGGGACTCCCAATTTGGAATAAATGAAGCTGAAAACGCGCTAGTGTGTATTATGTCAGCAGGACTGACAGATCTAGTTATAGTTAAATGTACGGAATCCGAGAGTAGAAGAACTGAAGAGGAAAAAGAATAAAGAAAGGGTGCAAGGAAAGAGATTCAATGTCTTGTATGCATTCATCTCCACCCAATCATGTATGCGGTTCATACTAGCCCTAACTATGTATCACTAGAACTGCTTCACAACCCTCTGGAACCGGGCCGGCTTCCTCATAAACTTCTCCGGCTCGTCTCTCGCCCCCTTCTTCCAATAATCATACTCCATCCAGGCATTCTCCGGCATCTGCGCCTCAGTCGCCTCGAGGAACTTGCCCAGGTCCGGGTTCAACGGAATCACCCCAGTCTCCAGCACGTACTGATCCCACAGTTTCAGCAACTGGCCCAGCCGCTCTGGCTCCGTCTCGGCCAGATCATGGATCTCCCCGGGATCGCGCTCGAGGTTATACAGCTGCCACCGCTCCGGGCCCTTGGGCTTGGGGATATACACGATCTTCCAGTCGCCGTAGCGCAGCGCCGCGCGGCCGCAGGTTTCCCAGCCCTGAATGAAATCTTTCTCGTGGATGCGCTGGTTTCCGCCACGCGCCCAGGGGTAGAAGCTCTTGCCGCGCATGGGAACGACTTCGCGGTTCTGGTAGGTCGGGGCCGGGTGTTTGATGCCGGCCATGTCGAGGATCGAGGGGGCAAGGTCCATGACGGTCGCGAATTGGTCGGTGATGGTGTTATTCCCGGCGACATTATTGTCGATGGTGGCGGCGCTGGGGTTTTGGGGGAACCGGGCGACGAATGGCACCCGCACTCCTCCCTCCGTTGTGTATGCCTTGTATAGCCGCGACGGGGCGGTGGCAGCCTGCGCCCAGCGAGGGCCGTACCAGATAAACGAGTTGTAGTTGCCCAGGTTGTCCAGGCTGTTGTCGTAGTACTGCTGGAGATGAGGGAGTACACCGCTCTTCACGAGCGGGTAGGCTTCGTACGCGGCGCCCTCGGCGCCGTTATCAGACATAAAGCAGACAAAGGTATTGTCCAGCTCGCCGATAGACTCCAGGTAATCCACTGCCTTGCCGACATTCGCGTCGATGCACTCGACCATGCCCGCGTAAACTTCCATCGCCGTGCAGGACAGCTTCTTCTCCTCGGGCGTGTAGTCCGCCCATTCCTTGACTTCTTCCGCGACCACCGGGTGCGCCTCGACGTCGTCGCGGATCATACCCAGGTCCTTGAGGCGTTGGAGACGGCGCTGGCGCAGGACATCCGGACCATCGTCGTAGACCCCGCGGTAGTGGTCGATATAGGACCGGGGCGCCTGGAGCGGCCAGTGTGGTGCTGTGAACGGCAGGTAGGCAAAAAAGGGCCGGTCCTCGTCTTTCTCCCCTTCCTTGTTGGCTTGATGCCAGTCCCGGAGATACTCCACCATCTTATCCCCATATCCATCCGACGAATACCACCCGTCCGGCAACTTCTTCACATAGCGATCATCCTCCGTATGCAACGCGATGTAACTCGCCTCCAGGAACGTCGGGGTCTCGTCCTTCCCCTGCAACTGCGGCTCAAACGCATAATGGTTCGAACACGCCGGCAGATGCGCCAACGACCGCTCGAACCCCCGTTGATATGGCGACCGCTCCGGCGTCAGACCCAGGTGCCATTTGCCCGCCATGAGCGTATGGTAGCCATTATCACGGAGCAGCTCGGGCAGCGCCGCCACCCGCTCATTGAGGTAGCCTTCATAGCCGGGCATGCCGCGCTGCGGGGCCGTACTCATGGCAGACCCTTTGGGGCCATTTTGACCGGAGATGTTGGTCCACTCGATTAGGTTACCCAGGCCGGCGATGTGGTGGTCGGTGCCAGTCATGATCATGGCCCGAGTCGGTCTTTTCACTTTTAGTACTCTACTTGTATAATACATAACCTCATACGGTAAAGGAATTGGACACATACGAACAAGCCGCGGCGGCGTGGAAATCCGTAAACCGAACACCATCCTTCGCAATGCGGTCGATGTTGGGCGTGCGAATCTCACTCCCAAAGCAACCGACATCGGAAAAGCCCAGATCGTCGGCGACAATAACGAGGAAGTTAGGGCGGGGCATATTGTAGGATGCTGCGGAAGTGACAGAGTACCACCTGTCGGAGTACCGGCGAAAGTGGGATGTCCTTTGGATTTATATAACCCCCTCTGGCAACTCAATCGGGTATCGGGTAATTTAACGCGAGCCATTGGAAACGATATGCAGCATATTAAGACTTGCAAGTACGCGTAACTTTGAAAGAAGGCCAATCGGAGCTGGCAGCGGGGTATAAAGAACCCTAACTAAGTATCAACGAGAGGGGAAGTCCAGAAGGCAGGAACAGTGGAACCAGATAACGGGGCCGCGGTGGTCGAGACTACTGCTGCTACTGTCGCTGGCTTGGATAGCTGCTCGATATGCAGTTGAATAATACGGGGGATGATGCGAAGAAAGACTGCCCCTCGTGAGAGCACGTGACCCGGTCCAGTGCCCTCACCATGCCTAGTCCTCCGAGCCCTAATAGCATTACCCAGTCCTATGGCCCTATGGCATTGATACTCCTTCATGATCATTCAAGCTGAGAATATTCTGCAGGTATGCAGGGTAGTCAGTGTATACTCCGGGATACAGACCACTCAGCCCACGTGGATCCGGCTCCACTGGATCGTCTGGTCTTGATTTTGGGTATCCTGTGTACATGGTTGCAGCCGGACTCAACGCAGAGAATACTCGGTACTAAGAACCTTCTCCCCAAAACACTGCGAAAGATGCAACAAATGCCCTCGTTCCCTGCGCACATATGCGGCAAAACACACAGCAGCCACCACCACAGCCCCGTAGCTGACGAGTACAGGGTATTTGAACTGCCCCGGTAGAGGGAAGATCAGGGTTGTTGCGAAGGACAATAGCTCGAAGACGTTATGGAGGGCCATTTCCGTGGAGGAGAAGCGAGCTCGGGTGTGCTCTTCGATGTTCTGTTATTCGAGTTAGTTCATGGCATGCTCTAATGGAGCGGACGGACGGAGGATACCTCCTGCACCAGATACTGAATACAAAGATCAAACCCCCACAGCCCGATCCGACTCAACGAAACGCTGACAATAAGAACCACGGCCACGAGCCACGACTCCGGGTCCAGAAACACGAACCCGGCTGCCGCGACCGCCAGACATGCAGATTGCCAATTGAGGAACCACAGACCGGATCGCAGGGGTCCGACGCGGTCCATGACCAAGGGGGCTGTCCATGTCCCAGACAGCTCTGCGGTTATGGCACCAATGCGGAGCCCGCTTACTTGGATGGGCGTGAAACCTGTGTGGAGGAGGTAGGTGACCATGGCTGTGCCGAAAGAGAGTACCGTGAGGTAGAGGAGGCTTAGGGCGAAAGAGGCGAGGAAGACAGGGTGGGAGACATATTCACGCCATGGCGTAATGGATTGCTTAATCCAGTTCATCATCGTGACTCTGTCTTTGTCGTTGTTGTTGCTGTCTTCTTCATGGCTGTTTGGAGAGATTTGTCGACTTCGGGCCAGTTCCGGGACTGCTCTGTATACCTAGAGGGAGCCATAAACACCAGCTATATGTCATGTATAGTAGACAAAGGGTGCATACCTGCGCAATAGCACCGTATTCCACAAATACACTGACAACATTCAACCCAAACACCACCCACACCGCAATCCTCGTAGACAGACCATCCAAAAGTGAGATGAACACCGGAGCAAACAGTTTGCAGAAGAGATCGATTTGTCTCATCGACGAATTCAGTTCTACGCATGTCAGCTCTCCTCGCCTGGTCACCGCATATAAGTGTCCGTACGTACTTTGCCTGGGCATCTCCAGATTATCCGATATAACAATAGCCTACCAAGTAGTTAACACCTGCCAACAACCCAGAACAAGTAGGCAGGGAAACACGAACCCAGTCCATCTCAACCGCAGCCATGTTAGCCGTGGCAGCTAGTTTCTCCACGCAAGCTAACAGGACAACACCCGTGAACAAGGTATAATCCAAGGACCCGATAGTTGATGATGACGTCCGCATCCCCGAGAGAAAGCCAAAGCATACACACGACGCAGCAACCGGTATCCTCTGCCAGACTATATTACGAATTAGCATACTGGATTCAAACACTATGCATTGAATGGGAATACCAATTGACTGCCTCACAGCCCTTAATCGCCCCATCCGGTCCGCCACGGACCCCAGCCACGACGCCAACACCACGGCCGCCAGTGACCGGACCAGTGCATACACCGATGCATATAACAGTGTCCCTTTAAATATCGAATTGAGGAACAGTACAGCTCCGAATTCGAACATGCGTGAGTTCCATGTTGATAGGCCGTGTGAGATGTAGAGGCGGATTCGGACTTGCTTGGGTGTTGATGATGATAGGGGAGAAGGGGAGGGAGGGTTCCTAGTCGGGAGAAACGGTTCTGTGACATCAAACGTGTCAATTGGTTGTTGTTCTGGTGGTCCCTGTGGTTCTTCTGGAGCCATGTTGTTTGTATGTGTATAATAGCAGTGTGGAAGAGAAGTGAGCTGTCGGTGCAGAATCTTATCAATCAATCTGGTGATCTTAGTGGATGGTTCTTTATAAACCTTCTTTGGGTGCACGAATTGCATTTTGAATAAGTATACTTGCCAATGAGTAACCACTTTAATAGGATTTGCTTGTCGAGTGGAATTAGAGTAGCCGGCTGACAGTATTGAATAAGGCTACAAAGGAACGTGTTGGAGACAGTTTACTGAAATATACATTTGATCGTAGTAGATGTTCAAGCAGTATTACACAGTTTCTTCCCATTGCAGTCCCCCTGGAGTTTGCACCGTCCGTCGAGCCAGAATTTCGGCCACCTTCTCTCTCACACCCTCCTTTTGTCCCCATTTCGAAACAAAATCGGCAATCGCATTCTCGCTCGTGTTCGTGCTGCCCCGGATAAACCGCTCAATCTCAGCCTCTGACGGGAGCGCGTATTTCGCATGCGGGTATTGGTCGAATTTAGCGTCCCCGAGCAGCTCCATCCGGGACTCGGGCAGAGTGAAGAACGAGTCGACGTATTCGTCGGTGACTTCCTCGAGAGTGCGGGGCTGCCAATCAGCCTGGACCGGTGGCTTCGTCAAGAGCCGGGCCCGGACACCATTGACGAAGTCTGGATGTCGCATGAAGTGCGCCGCGATCTGGTTCTCGCGCTGGAAGGTCTCGTCGATCGTCCAATTCTTACCCAGGCGCTGCGCGCGCAGAGCCACCTTGAGGGACGTTGGAGACCGAATGGATAGGGTCTCCAGGGTCTTCTGGGCCCATTCCTTCTGCTCGGTCTCGTTCTCCAGGGCGCTGAAGATGTTTTCCACTGTGTTGTGCTTGAAGCACCGGTCGATGGCGCTCCGCACGCCACCGGACAGTTGGATGCCCTCGGATGGCAGACCGGTCGAGAATTCTGCAATGGTCTTGTCAACGAGGTCCAATCGCTCCTCGACGCTCGCGTAGTCCCGGAAGGTCAATTCCGACAGACGCTGCGTCAGGTTGCCCAGAACGCTCGAGTCGATGTAGTGGGTGGCAATGCCGGCATACAAGGTCTGCACGCCCTTCAAACGCTCCGAGGTGAGAGCCAGGTAGGTTCCCACCTCCCCGTCCAGACGCGACAGGAAGAACGAGCCGCCAACGTCCGGGAAGTAGCCAATGGTCGTTTCGGGCATGGCAAACAACGTCCGCTCCGTCGCAATCCGGAAGGGCGCATGCACACTGAGACCAACACCGCCGCCCATGGTGACACCATCCATGACCGAGATATACGGCTTGCTGTAGCCCGAAATAACATGGTCGAGGCGGAATTCGAGTCCAAAGAAATCAGCCGATCTCTGCTGTCCTTCGGGACCCTTCTCGTTCTCGAGAGCCAGGGCAGCGACATCCCCTCCTGCGCAAAGGGCCTTGGGTCCAGCACCGGAAACCATAACCACGTTTGCCAACTCCGACTTCTCCCATTCCTATATTATAACCGAATCCGCTTTAGCAACCAGTCTCTCCATTTTACTTCCCCCACACCCCACCATGCAACCAGTCCAAGGGTACATATGGGTTCGCCAACCTTCAGTCTGGGGAGAATCTTGCGTGCCATCGAGGCGTTCAGGGCGTTAAACTTCGCAGGTCGGTTCAGTTCAACTAATCGCACCCCGTAGAGCGAATGGAACAGGACGTCATCGGGCTCGTCGCCTTCACGGCTCTTGGTGAGTTCTGCCAGAGTCGACGACATCTAACCACGTTCAGCATTATATCTAGTCTCCAAAAAAAAAAAAAGTGTCAACATACCTTGGCAGGAGCTGCGAATGCAGGATTGGTGATTTTGGCGCGAAGAGGCATACTGGTGATGGATGGAGAGGCCCGCGAGATCCAGCTCGACGGCGTAAACCGGCAGAGACTGTTTCGAAGTAACATGAAGACAAAGTCCGCTGACTTGAGAGGAAAGAGAAAAGAAAGAAAAAGGAAAGGAGAGAGAGAGAGCAAGAAACGAAGGTTAAGCTAAGCGTTCAACTCAAGACAGGTTCGCTTTTGGCTCCGCTTAACCTCAGAGAAGGACCTCGGAGTTTTCTTCTCTCCGCCGGCAGTAGACGACGAACAGCCGATGGACAGCAGTGCTGGTGACACACTGGATTCAGCGTGAGGACAACGGTAGACTAGAAGTGACCTTGACTAGTAGAACCTGGGATTAAATGTTATACTGGAATTTGTTGTTGTATCCAGTACTGTTACTGCTGTATAGTCCCGAAGGCAGCGTCGGATGAACGTGAAAGAGTCTGGATCTCAGCCAAGCACCTATTTTACTCTATTTGTACAGAATATTGGACATGAATTGCAGAAAAAAGACAGGAGGAATTGCTCGTTAATACACAGCCCTCGCGGGCTTGCCGTTCAAATCTCTTGAATGTGTCCCTAGCAACCGATCCAACGCTTTCTTCTCAACAATCAATCGCCCGGTCTCTAACAGATCCTTCACGTCCACATCCATTCGGTCCAGAATCTTTGCGTGCTGTCCCACCTCCCGCACAGTCGAGAACAGATGCTCATCCAGCCGGTCCGTAATCAATGTCGAGCGACCAAACTCCCGCCCCCAACGGTTCACCTTGAACATCTCCGTGATCAAATGCGGTGTCGCATCCTCGGGGATGGACACCTCGTTGTCGAGAATAATCAACTGCCCCCGTTTGTACCGGTAGCTGAGCGCTATCCGCCATGCCTGGTCGTAGATCTTGCGGGGCAAATCCGACGAGAAATCCCGCGGCTTGGGACCAAAGGCCACACCTCCTCCCTTTCGAATTGGCGATTGCTTGTCACCCACACGCGCTCGTCCGGTTCCCTTCTGCGGTGCAAGCTTTCGGTGGCTTCCGTGCACTTCGTCCCTCCATTTGGTGTTGGCGGTACCTTGCCGGGTCTTGTCACCCTCATATACAACGGCTCGGTGGAGGAGGTCTTTCCGGAGAGGCACCATGAGGTGGTTTCGCGAGTATTCGACAAAGCGGATGGGTTCCATAGAGGGGAAGGAGTAGGTGGTGGCCTTGACCGGCGGGGGTGGTGTCCATCCGGAGTTCGTGACGATGGGGGTTTCCCTCGTGAGATTGTCGGTCGATGGTTGAGCCTCAAGGACCATGGATCTCGTAATCGATGTAGAAAGACATCGTTGCTGTTTGAGTGTCAGTCAACGAAACAGAAAGGGTTCATAAGACATTTATGACCCTAGGCGCACGTACCGTTGTCGTCTCGGGCCTGGCGAAAAGACCGCCGGGACTCCGGGAGAGCCACCGCAGCGTACGAAGGGACTCTCCTGGCATATTTCTTTTTTAAGAAAACCAAAAGGAAAGAAGAAGACGGCTGTTGTCGTTGCTGGAGCGCGGACGGACGACAATTAACTGAAGCAAAAGTCGGCGGGCGGTGGTTTTGATCGTGGTCTTGGCAGAAAAAGTTCCGTCCGCCAGACCAGCGCCGAAGACCATCCTCCACGAGAAAAACACACCCCTCCACTTCCCACGTTCAATTCTCCGTCGGTTTACTTGAATATGGCTCATTGTGAGCGGGCGTCTAAGCCCCTGCTCCAATGTCTACGGACTACCTCGACAAAAGGCCTTCCCAGCCTGTCGCTGCAATCGACACGAGCCTTCCAATCCACCGCGGTAACCCACGACGAAGAGGCTCAAACGGAAGCCTCGAGTCAACCGTTCCATAAGGCACCCGATCCGACACTGGTGTCAAGCCCTCGATTGGAGCGACGATTGATGAGACAGGGTGTGACACCGGTGGGATCCCGTCGACGAAGAGCCGCACTGCAGAACGCCCCCAACCTTCCCTTTGAACAATTGCCGTACCAATGTTTTCAGGAGGCACGGAAGGTTCTACAAGCGGACCGGATGGAGAAATTGGAGGGGATCAAGAAGATGGAGGACAAAATTACCAGGCTTGAGGCCCTCTCTCCGGAGGAAGCCGGTGGGAAACAAGTGCAGAGCTCCCGGTTGGGGGGAATGAAAGTGCATTTGGAGGACTTGATGATTAAAGCGGATATCAATGACCCGATGGTAAAGAAGAGGTTCGAAGATGGCAATGGTACAGTCTCTCTGTGGTCTACTTCTTTTCGTATTTGGCAGTGCGACAATAAATTGATCTTCTCTTAGGTGACATGACCAAGCCGATCTACCGTTATTTGGCCGACCAAAAATGGAGGGAATACCGGCGCGCAGTCCTCGTCCAAAGAATCACTCAAATGAAGGTCATCCCCGATGTGCTCCCTCACTGCGACCCCACCGTGGATGCCAAGTTGTACTTTGGCCGACGTCTGGTCCAGCCGGGAGAATTCGTGAACTCCATGATCAGCACCACTCCGCCAAAGCTTGACGTGCAAATATTTGAACCCGGCGAGAAATTGGTGACCATTGCCGTGGTCGATCCGGATGTGCCCAACGTGGAGGAGGACACCTTTGACTTCAAAATGCATTACCTAGCCGTCAACGTGCCCTTGTCAGCTACCTCCACCAAAGTCGACCTTTCCAAGCTGTCGACCGAGTCGCAGGTTGTCCTGCCTTGGGAGCCTCCGGTTGCGCAGAAAGGCAGCCCTTACCACCGGTTGTCCCTTTTCGTCATGGAGCAGAAGGACTCGCAGCCGTTAGATTTTGCCGCGGTCAAAGCCCGAGAGACGGAGCGTCACGAGATGCATCTTAGGACGTTGCAGTCAAGGTATCACCTGAAGGCAGTTGGTGCGCACCTATTCAGGACCCAGTGGGACAGCAGCATGGCGGAAGTCATGAAAATGGTTGGGTTCCCCGAAGCAGACATGGAGCTGCGTCGGAAGAGGGTCGAGCCTCTTCCTTACAAGAGGAGAAACCCGCCCACGATGCGGTGATTCCCTTTTTGCCCGTTGTGTTTCGTGTGCTTTTCCCTTTCCTAGGTTCTATATGGGTCCATAGATCCGTATTGTACAATCAAGATGTGTATGAATATATGTCCTACAAAATAAAGCCAAACTCCTTTCCCAATAACCCATAATTTTGGAGACGTCGTAGACATGGCGTATGGCAGGCATTACTCCGACACTTGAGCCGGCTGCATGGTATTGCTCACCCATTGCATCTTGGACGGAGGCCAAACACGCGCAATAATCTTCCCATTCACAAGCCCCAACGGAACGGGACCATAGTTCCTCGAATCCCTCGACCAGGGAAGGTTATCTCCGCCAACGTAGACATGACCTTCCGGTACCTACCACGACAAAACCAATTAGCTCACAATCCTCTCAAACAGCCTAGTCCAAGGGGAAAATACTAACCTGAATCATCTGCCCCGCCGTCCCAACCTCCGTCCCAAACGCCTCATCCTTACAGACAAAATCTCCCGGTAAGCCCAATACCCGCTTCGCGCCGTTTACCCCCAGGAACGACGGATGGTAAAAGCGCACGACGTCCCCGACTTCAACGCCACGGCCGTACTTGTGCAGTCGCGAGATCATGAGGTAGTCGCGCGCGGACTGAAGGTAGGGTACATCGAAGGGCCCTCGCTGAGCTGCACGGTGATCAAATGCTCCCAGATTAGGGTGCAGGCGCAGAAGAGAGCGGTGCCGTCGAGGGTGAGGCGGAAGAAGGCAGCTGGGGTGGTGCGTCTTAGGGTGTTGCGGAGAAGGCGTTCCATATTTGACTGTGCATTCTCTTCTCTTCTCTTCTCTTTTCTCTTCCCTTCTGTTTATTCTGGCTGGTTTGTACAAAGTACAGCGGTGGTTGTTGGTATTGATAGCGGAGATTCGGCGGGCCGAGATGTGGTCACGTGAATGGGTATTTAAATTCGCTTGTGCGGAGAAATTTTTCCTCTTCCTTTTCTCTCCCTCCTAAAGAAAAAGAGTTCATGCGAACCCAAGAGAAAAGATGAATGGATGAAAGGACAATATGCGATGCATAATGCTGCTTTCGTTTTTCTGTCATGTCAACAATTGACAAGATTCCTCTCCCCCACCTCGTACAACATCTTTGCACTACATACTCAAAAACAACCGCTTCTAAAATTGCTAGAGCTCGTCGTCGCCGAAATTCAACTCCAGGACGCGCGAGTGTGGACAGAGAAGCAAGAAGAATACTATACGTCTCGACTGAACCACTAGAGTGGTGGGATATCCCGGTGCTCCGTCTCAACTTTGACCCCATTTAAGTATGGGACTGGGAAGATGGGGGGAGTATGGGAGACAATCTTAGATATTATAATCTTGGTATTATTGTGATTGAATACACGAAGACTGGCCTATTGCTTGAATCCCTCCCGCCACATGCCATCGGCCTCTGCGATAGTGGTCAGCTCCAGTCTGGCTATATAGACAAGAGTGCAACTCACCAGGATCCTTTTCAATTCCCTCAATATCCTTCCTCTTTTCGGCCTTTACCTTCGTATCAACCCCATACTTCTCATCCCTTGCTCGAACCAATTCTTCCAACCCCTTTCCACCAGTTGCCAACTTCACCTTCTCCTCGGACAGGAAGCTGCCCATCAACTGCGGCGGCCCCATCGGCACCGGATCTCCACGATCTACCTGCCAGAAATGATACACCTTCCCGTACAGGGGGATGACATCTCTCATCTCGGCCGTTTCGGCAACCTCCCAGACGGCATTTGGCATCCCGGCGGGGGACGGCATAATCAGCATGCCGCTTTTCACTTCGTATTCATGCGTGTGCCAGAGACGGCGCTCTTCGGGGGGGAGGGTTTTGAAAAGGCGAGGGGTGACCATGTATTCGACGCCGAGGAGTCTGGCGTTGGATTTGTCGCTGTCGTAGAGGAGGCATTGGCGGACGTCTACATGATATACCCTCGTCAGCATTCATTCATTCATTACAATTGCAATTGCAAAAAATGTCATCCAGACTCGACGACCTACCCTCTGTAATATGCGAGCAGTAATGATTCGCCTCCACACACCGTGTCGGATCAGAAGCATAGACGTGGAAGGCATTTAGATGCGCGCAGATCTGCTTGACCGGGGTGAAGTCCTGGACCATGCTCGCGCCAGTCTCAAGGACGTGGCTTTTGGCCGTTAGAGGGCATCCGGGGACTCCGTTGCTGTCGGTGGGGAGATCGTTAGTCGCCATATCCTTTTCTTCCTGCTTTGTTTGCCTTGTGGTATAGAAATCTGAGTGGTGGTTGTGTTGATTCCGGCAATTTTTATATAGCGAGAGGACTTGACGTCACCATGATACCGGTTGCAGGATAAAAGTACAGAGTACAGTGAAAGACGCTGGATCGATATCAACCGAGTAACGTGTATTCGCGCAAACATGCATACCTTATTAAGCGTCGAGACATTTACTACTTGTACTCCCTTTTGCCTCCTGGTTGGGCAAATGCATGTGCCATATTTCGATATTCAGACGCCCTCCTCCGACCTAATGCCAGGCCAACTATCAGGCAAACCCAATAGGGCAGATGAATAGAGCCAGGGGTTTTCGAGAACTTGCTCCAAAGTGGGAATAGTCTACCCGAGAGTGCATTCCGAATTGGGAAATGACAGGGCCTCTAATCAGATCGGACTTCATCTTGCAATACGCGGCATGGAATTCTCGTTCAAAAGCGCTATGCTACACATACCCTGAAGACACCGCTACTCCGTACAACTACACCGGACTCGACAACCCATGCTTCATATGTAAACAACCCCGATCTCACATCGCATTCTTCATCTCTCGCAAAGCAGCCATCACGTCCACCGGCGAGGTCTTGCCGGTCTTCTTCTGAATCTCGGGATCCTAGTAGCCACAGTTAGCTATTGTTCCTCGTTTAGTTTTCTCATGAATAGGGAAGCCTTACATTAACACGCATGAAGACGTTATGCAACTATGCGAGGAACAAGTCAGCTTTACATTGGGAAGTATAATTGGCAGATGAAACAAACCTTTTCATCACCGATGGTGAATTTGCCCTGCGTTTGCTGGTTCTGCTCCGCGAAGGCTTGCAGCTTCTGGATGGGTTCGGTCTGGGAGATCGCGATGCAGAACTTGACGTTGCCTTTTGTGTATTCATGGCCGGGCTGGCAAATTGTAAGACTCTATCGATCCGCGGGGTAGGATAAAATAGCAGTACTTACATAGACTTTGGTGTCGTCCGGTAACGTCACGAGGACTTCGTTCAACGACTTGTGCATTTCCTCGGCAGTTCCTTCAAAAAATCGTCCGCATCCTGCTCATACATTAGACCATTGCCTAGTGAATGATAAATGTTGAACAGAAGAACTTACCTCCAATGAACAAGGTATCCCCCGTGAACACCGCCCGCTGATCTCCATCCTCCATGAAATAACAAATACTGTCTTGTGTATGGCACGGGGTATGCAGGGCCTTGACGGAGATGCGCTCGCCAATCTTGAACGTCTCCCCGTGTTTCGGGGTTGATGTAACGCCTTGGCAATCCCGGCCCCCGATGATGGGTAGTTGGCCGAATTGCTTAAGCTGTTTGTTGTCAGTGTGCATCCTATCATCTGGTACGTTAGATATTCTTTTACCATCTGACTATTCCCGCCGGCATGATCCCAGTGACTTTCTTACGTTAGCCCATTTCCCCAAGGCCGCATGAGAAACACGAATGGACGTACTGATGCGTATTGACGATAGCCGTAAGATTGATCTTCCCATCCTTGATCTGCGAATCCAACACCGGCGCAACCCTAGCTACGTTAGCTTTTCAAGAACCCCAGCACCGAGTTAACCGACTTACTCTGGCGGATTCGCCGGGTCAATAATAACGGATTTCTTGGTCGGTTCATCGGTCACCAGGTAGGCGTAGTTATTGCCCTTCCCAGTCCCTAATCCACATTCAGCGTATGCATATACACACCGGGCTACAGAGAAATACTCACACATCGGAATTGAATGAACATGCATGGTCCTTCTAGCTTGCTGATTGACTGCCGTTGCTACTCGTGGACGATACAATGCAATAGAAGGTCTGACAAATGCGCGTGTCAAGATCATCGACGGTGGAAGTGAGGCAGAGGTAAGCAATGGCTGTATATACGATGTTGCGGGGTGCCGATGCTTCTAATGAGGCCTACGGGATTGCTCAGCAATGACACAAATCTTAGGTAATGTACACGTGACTCGACCCAGTATCAAGCCCTGGATTGGGATCCATTCAGGTGTCGATGCAGAGGCCTCTATACAGATATTGAACACATTAGATACTATGCAAGAGTATGGACAGACTAAGCAACGCCCAGTGGCCGACTATCCCACCAATTCAGAGACTCCCATCCCAGCTGCTGCAATGCTTGGGCATCCCCCGCATCCGTATGTACATGAAGCATCGCATCCGCATTTGCATCTGCATTATTGGTAATATTCTTGTCTGGCGTGTAAGACTTCTTCTCTCTCTTCCCCTCCTCCTTGAGCAGTATCCCCTTGAGCATATCCGTCCAGCGATTCGGACTCCCCTCGCATGTAGCAAGGAGGTACGTGAAAGAGAGTAACCGTCTACTGGGCTTCCATTCTGTGGAGCGGAGGATGTGGTCAAGCCAGAGATAGGTGGCTTCGCAGCGCGCCGAGTCGGTGGTAAATGCGAGTTTGTTGACCATTTCCTCTGTTAGGGCTGAGAGAAAGGCCGGGTGGTTTTCTGTGATCATTTGAAAGAGGTGTTCCCATTTTATGAATGTAGCTGTCAGTGTGTCTCCGGGTCTGTAGGCATTAGCACGTCTTTCTCATATAGAAAGGTAGAGTGAAAGCTCACCTCCATCCAGCAGGGACCAATACCCCCTCATCCAGCAAAACTCTGGCAAGAACAAGCGCCCCCTTCCTCGACGCCTTACATATCGACACCAGCTGTGTTGCGGCGGCAGTCTGATGCCGCGATTGCAAAGCCTTGCGTTTCTTCTTCGGTGAGTTGGTCGACGACTCGCCATCTTCTTCACTCTCAAGTAATGGCTCCAGGATATCCCGGATAGACTCCTTGAGGGCCCCTTCAGCAGCAGCAGCGGCATCATTATCATCGTCATCATCAATACTCTGCGCAAAAGTACCGGAATTCACTGTAACAGCAGCATGCGGATCGACCTTCACCCAGTAGTAATCCCACAACCACTCAAGCGAGCGCTGCGCCGCGTTCCGCAGGACGATCAACGACGGCAGCTCACGATGCGTGGCCTCATGGCGCAGCTCTACAAAGCTTGCTGGGAGGCCGAGATCAATGGCTCGTTGGAACATGGTTTTCCGCTGGCCGTGGAGTTTAGAGTCCACCAGACCCGTTACAAATCTACTCTGTTACTTTTTTTTGTTCAATTTAAGCCACGTGAGGGAGGGAACATACCGACAAAAAGCAGCAGAGTATGTGGCCCGTATGGAAAAGATGGAATTCTGGCTGGCATCGTCGTGCAGAATCGCATCGGTTAATAGTGCGGTGGCTTCGACGGGGTGAGGGAGGCTCCCTCGTAGTTTCCAGCAGGACACCTAGAGAATCAGTTTCGTCCAGCATCCAGTAAGGGAAAGATCCAATATAAAGGTGCATACCTTCGCGGAGGCCTGCGAGCGCAAGTCCGGCCCGTCATAAGACGGAAGAGGATAAAATTGATCTCGCACAGCAAGTAATTGGTCCTGGGTTTTCCAGGGGGTGAAGACGACTCTTGCCATCGTCTGTCTTCTTGTAATTTCTAATTCCTTTTACTTTTTATACTTGTGTATCTTCGAATGGTGATGCTTTTCTCTCTGGCTGATTTTGACCGTAGACGGATTATTGCTGCTCCGACTCCGCTACTGTACAAAGTCATGTTGACATCTTCAAGGTCAATTGTCGAATAACTGCTCAGCCTGTGTAGAAAGGAAGTAACCGTTGACCTTGTACGCTTTAACCACTAACCGTAACCAAAATGAAACCACTCCATACAATAGCACCAAGAATAAGAGCAACGATACGCTCATTCTCCGCTGTCCGCAAAAAGCCCCTCCATCTTCCCCCTCCAATACCACTACCAAACCCAACCAAACGTATTGACGAGGAGAAACACCCGCACTATAATTTCAAACCCTTTTACCCAGCCAAGCCGGGGGAGGTACTCGACAATCGCTACCAGATTCTCGTCAAGGTTGGCTGGGGAGGGTCGTCTACTGTATGGTTTGCGCGCGATTTACGGGGGTAACTATAACGTTTTACATTCTTCTGGCCGTATGTAGTATAATTGTATTCGGTTGTTTCTGACCGAGTCTATGTGATAGAGACGACCCCCAACACGAAAGCGTTGTAGCCCTCAAAATCAACAACGCCGATGCAATTGATACAGCCAAGTACGAACGCGAGGTCGAAGAGCACATCGCAAAAGCAAACCCGTCTCACCCGGGCCATGCGATACTTCGCACGTCCTCGGAATACTTCGAAATCGCTGGTCCAGAGGGGGGCAGACATGTATGTCTGGCATACGAACCCTTGAGGGAGCCGCTGTGGCTTTTCAGACAGCGGTTTATCGATGGGAGGATCCCGTTGCGAATGGTCAAGCTGTACCTCTATTTCCTTCTGACGGGGTTGGATTATTTGCATAGTGTTTGTAGGATTGTGCATACAGGCATGTATACCCTATGGCCCCCCTATGCATCACGGGCCGAGGCTAACCCTATAGACTTAAAAACCGAAAACATAATGTTCACATTCGAAGAACATGCCGTGTTCAACGAATTCATGAACGCCCAACTCGAAAACCCAATGCAGTACAAACTCGACTCTACTGGCCGCCCCGTGTACCTCTGCCACAACGACTTCGGCGACCTGCGCGACACGTTCCCGGCGGCGATTCCCCAGATCGTGGACATGGGGTCGTCCGCTAGACTGGACAGGGATGGTGTTCATGGGGTCCTGCCGATCCAGCCAGATAACTACCGCGCGCCAGAGGTCGTCCTCGACTGCGGT
The DNA here is from genome assembly GCA_003004525.2 of Aspergillus sp. MA 6038. Classification (NCBI taxonomy): domain Eukaryota; kingdom Fungi; phylum Ascomycota; class Eurotiomycetes; order Eurotiales; family Aspergillaceae; genus Aspergillus; species Aspergillus sp. MA 6038. Next base: position 99,375 of record PQME02000012.1, read on the forward strand.
TGGGAAATGAGCGCAGATATATGGAATCTAGGTGCTCTCGTAAGCTTCAGTTGCCAAAGCTGCCGGCACCGTTTGAACGATTGGTTTTTTGACACTGTCAGCTCTGGGATATCTTCCAAGGGACCGAATTATTCCAGCAAGTCCATGCCCCGCAAGGCCAATACAGCGCAGCCTCGCACGTCGCCGAAATGATCGCTCTACTTGGCCCGCCACCCGCCACACTCGTCACCAGAGCACAGTCGGAGATGGGTCATGAATGGCCTGAACCTTTGGCGGCCACGAAAGGGGGGAAGCTCTATCGAAGTACGAGCGAGCTTTTCGGTGGGCCGTTCTTTGATGAGAATGGTATCTCCTGGCACACCTATACACCTTCGTACTCTAGGGTATGATGATGCTAATGATGATGATTAGGCACCTTCCTGTATAGCAATCTCATCCCCCAGCGAACCCTAGAAGATACACTCCCGTCTGTCTTGGCAGGAACTGAAAGAGCGGACTTTTTGTCGTTTGCTAGGGCTATGCTTACTTGGTTGCCTGAGGAGAGGAAGACGGCGGGGGAGTTGATTGAGCATCCGTTTCTTGCGGAGGTAGTTAAACGTATAGAGCAGTAGTACGGAGTAGGTAAGACAGAAAAAGGAGGTTAGATTTAGTACTTAAGGTTTGATTCGTAGCTAATAAAAGCTCATAATCTATTCTAAATGCAGTTTGGCGAGCGCCTGGGTATCTATCCTCACATATGTACTGGTAAATGCCAAAGCCAAGCCAACGCCTAATAAGTAAACAATAGAAAAATAAATAACACCACGCTATGCATTATCGTCAAAACATCGTGAACCGCTCAAATCCATCCGTATCCGTAATTCATGCAAGGTCCGTTCAGGCTGGGTAAGTTGAAGAGAAGTTGGCTATCGGCGACGGAATGCTGATCAAACGAGTCGTCGTCGTCGTCGAAAAGCAACGACTGCGAGAGCATGCTCATTGGTGGTTTAGCCGGTTGCCTGATCGGGTCGGAGCCTTGTGGCTCCTGCTTCGTGCAGTCATTGTCATCCTCTTCGACATCTTCTGTTTCTTTGTCATCATCATCCGATGACGGCGTAAATGTCTCCTCCAGCTTCAGCCCCCGGCCTAACATACCCTGTCCCGATCCCGGGAAGCTCTCGGGTTGGTTGTACAGACCCATTCCCACCAATTCATCCTCGGAGTCGGATGTTTCCAGCGACAAGTCCGGTTCCGACTGCGCCTCGGGGGCTTGGAAGGGGAGCAGATCCGGGGTGGACGGGCCGGTGATAACTCCGGACGACGGAACACTGTCGTGGCCGGTGCCGGTGCCGGTGCCATCCATCGATGGGATATTATCATTGAGGGGCATCATATCAAATGACCACCCGTCAGACAAGGGCTGGGAGATCGTTGCCAAATCAGGTAAGCCGCCATCCCACGCCGCGGTGGACTCGACCTCGACCTGCGAGGTGTCATGCATTGGGAGGAAGGATGTTGGTGTCTGCGGGAGAAAGGAGTCGTTGGAGGCTGTTGGAAGACCGGATAACGAGAACGAGGGAGGAGGAATGTTCGAATCCTCAGTGTATAGGGGAGGATCGTTTAATGATAGCGGCAATGCCATGGCGGACAGGTCCATGGAATTGGTCGAAGCCGGGAAATACTGCTGCTGAGTAGTAGTATTATTCCCAGCGGGATGCCAACTCATCGGACGAGGGTTCCGGCTTCCTCGTCGAATAGCAGAAGCCAGGAAAGCCGACTCAATGGACTCCATTGGGGCGGCGTGGTAGTCCGGACGGCAACCCTGAGACTGGGGCTGAGACTGGGGCTGAGACTGGGGCTGGAGCTGGGGCTGCTGGGGCTGAGGCACAGGGGCAGCGGCGGAAGTGATGGTCCTCCGTCTGGCGGCAGAGGAAGGGGGACTGTTTCCCGCGCTTTGGGGTTTGGAGATGCGCGAGGAGTATCGAGACCGGGGAAAGGCATGGACGAGATTCCGGAAGGTGGACGAAGGCCAGAGATTGTTGTTATTATTATTGTTGTTGCTGTTGTTCTGGGTCGATTGGAAGGTCGACCAGGCGGGATAAGGTTGCCAGTCAGCCATCGTAGCGTAGACCTTAGTAGTAGTGTAGGCAGTGGTAGCAGTGTGGAATATATTACGGACAAGAAGGTGAGGAAAGAAGGAGAGAAGGAAAGGAAGGAATTTAAGACACAAGAACCCGTTAGAGCCAACGAACCATGGGAGTGAGGGGTGAATCCACCTTCACCGGGAGGTTAGGCAGTGACTAGCAGCACAGACTATCGCAGGGTGGATTGAAGGCGGATGGAAGGTGGGTGACTGGATGACACAGGGGGAGAGCATGCAGCCTGCAGAGCCGCGCCGCTGATTGGGCGGAGGGCATTGTTCGATCTGCCATCCGTCGATGCGATCCAGCCGAACGGGGAAGGTGATGGGCGACGGGTCTGGATACCGAGCTGAGGGCCAATCAGGATGCAGAGGTCTAATTAAAAGCAATACGATACTTGGTACAATACCGACAGTAGTCAGGGTGGGTCCGACCGGTCTCAGAAAAGGTCTCCAACCACGCCGAGAAATCCAGAAAACAGGAACGTCTATCACTTTGGCCCTAGTTTTGGCTTGCTTTTGGGTCTGGTACTAGTCCGGAGTATGATACACCGTGACTGATCCTGATCCGGATATGGAACACTACCCCGTGCTAAAGTTGCTTTCCCAACTCCCGCACGGAGTAATAATTACACAGGGGGGGGGAGGGGGGAATGTTCCACTAGGGTCAATCGTTATGGACGGGTCAGACATGATGAACCTGACCAGCTCCAACAGTCCGTGCGTACTCCAGTGCACCTACAGAGCACAGAGGATTCTGTAAGTAGCCGGTCAACATGAGACGATGTGTTGTCCTGCGCCATCACCACTAGGTAATAGTTAACGAACTAGTTACTACTCATTGACTCATCATTGGAACATTGATCATCATCATCATCGTCATCATCATCATCATCCACCTTCCCCCCTCCTCCTCAAATCACCCTCCGGAGATTATTACTCTGTACTCCGGACTCTTTGTTCATGACTAGTACGTATACAGACGGACTGAATTCCAGAAGAGACCCGTTGGTTTCTGCCGGTGGAACCGCAGCCCGACGTGGGTCCGAAAATGCAAGGCGGTGGAGCCCCCTCGTCTCACTCCAACCCGGCTGACTAAGACTGCCGGTCTGGATCTGTATGGAGAAATCTAACCCCCCCTGCGCCTTGTTGAAAAAGAGTTTACAGAGTTGTATGCACTCGGCTCAATCCAGCAGGGCTAATAGTCCATACACGGAGTGTCAGAGTCAGAGTCAGACCAGAGTTCAGGAATGGCGGTATCCAACAGAGAAGACCAGGTAATCATCACATCACACACACCTGATCGACCTACATTCCGTTCTACCCGCCAAAACTCTCAAGGACCTCGGTAACTTTGCTAGCCTCTGAGCACTCTTTCCGGAGTTAAAAACCCCCTGCAAACCCACTGGAAATGATCAGTCGCATGTCAATATCCGGAGCACTAGCACTAGTCCACGTAGTACGTACTACATAGCACTAGTGGCCCCGTGGCCACGGACTGGCCTCCCACCGATCAGCATGCCCTGTTTTGTTGTTTTTTTTTGTTTGCCTGTAAGTTTGACTTTTTCGAGGGGTTGGGTTTGGATGTGACACCGCAAAAAGGCCTTATACCCGCAGGACAAAGACGCATGTACGCTGTATGAACGCATGCATGCACTCCGGATTATGGTTGTCTACTACTGCACAGAGTACAGAGTCAATACTACCGTGTGCTCTAGCGAGTTACGGTACATGGAACAGGGATAATGCTGGTACATATGTACCTCTACCCGGTAAAGCACTGCAGTACCACAGTGTGATGAAATCAGGGGCTGCAGCATGCTTTGACTGATCCCATCAGCTCATTAAAAATGCACCCCTGTCTCATGCTTATGCGGGCACATTTGCATCGCAACAGCTGGCATCTGATACCGGGTCATGTGTGACAAGCACGTGATCACTATGTTTGTGCAGAGTATTCTAGAGTACGGAGTATATTACTCTGTACAGATAACAACACAGCTCAGCACCATCAGCAGGCCGGTATTATTATCCATCCATTAGAACAAGACTACTTACGCCGTACTGCGTGACTCCATGTAGCAATCCTGCAGCGAGATGAGATGGCACTATGGATACGAAGCAGAGGCGCAGCTGATCGATCATTTCGTAGCGGGAGCTAAGAACATATTCAGGCGTCTGGCTGGAGCTGGTCTGTGCAGCTGCAGAGATTGGAGCAGTACGGAGTACAAAATAGTGAGGTAGTCGCCCTTCATCCATGGTATACACCAGACCACATGCCGCTTGCAATGTAGATCTGTTTGCGTCCCAATAGCAAAAGTGGACTGTGTATCGGCTTCAATCCACCAATTGGCATCTTCGTAGCCAAAAGTAAACTCCGGCCCTAGCTGAAGTACCACAGCAAGGTATACCAAGTGAATCGATCTTATTCACTATCCAGTGATGATCACCAAATAGCCATACCCCTCAACCTTTTTAGAAGTAGCGACCAAGTTATGGTATTCACTGCCCTTTTCATCCTCACACAACGCCTGACTCAGCATCCAACATAGTCACTGCTCCAGGCCCTCATGAGTACAGAGCGGCCTCCGCGGAGTCAGCGATGATATATGCGTCAACCTGAAATCATCTCGCAACAATGCATCATCAATTCCATAAGGCTTTTTCGGGCGTCAATTCTCTTTCCTCATCCTTGAGTCATGCACCTTTATCCTCGTGAAGTCTATTCTAAGGTATCTTCTACCTGCCAACTTTTGATGACTACTCTGTACTCAATAAAGCCTCAACTCCACAGCGTGTCGGTTATCAGGAACTTTAAAAGACACGCTGCCAGATCCTATGTCTGAATGACGGAGGATAATATATCCTAATTAATCAATACCAAAGCCTTGTACAGTACAGTATGAGCTGGCATATCAAATCTGTGTCCTGTATCGCACTGACGCTCCGTGGTTGAGGACACATTGTACGGTATCTGACAGGAAAAGGTCCCACTTGCAACCTGCCAGTAATGGCCTGTTGGAAGATTCACCTCGTGAAAAGAAAGAGCCCATTCTCTTACACAGGTGTAATGCTTATCCATCTGTTCCTGTTTAGATCAAACTTTCTACAAAAAAGACCGTTTGCTTGCCTATTCTCGGTATGGGACATCCCTTGATGGTTTTTTCCCGGGATTTAAAGTCCGTAGAGGAGCTGTCACATGGCTTTCGAATCTCTAATATGCAACGAGAACCACGCGTCCAGCCGCCAAGGCAACATATTTCACACTTCTACCATATATAACTCTATCAACATGATTAACCCCATTGGTTCTCAAGGATTGCACCTGGCTCCATGGTCATGTTGTTCGCATGGAATCTCTCAAATTAAACACACCCTAGCCTAACTCCAACATATCCCAATGATGCCATAATACCTTGCGGTTGTGACATGAGAAAGATTCGCCGGGAAAGTTTCTGGCCAGCTGTACCAGAAAACTGGGATGTCGGGATGTTATTATTGTTCATAGTTCTGCAAGGGCTGGGACAATGTCGACTTTCGGCGAGCCAGGGTGGCCTGGAGTTGGATTATGTGAATCGTCGGATGCACTCCCACAGCAAAAAAACTGCTTCCTCTCTTGGACAATCCATGGTGTCACAATACATATACCATTGTTAACCAGCTTTAAGGATTTTCGTCTGCCTTAAACCATGAAAAGCGGAAACGGAATGCTGCACACTGTTCGGCTGAGCATTGTCAAGATCAGCTAGTCGATTGGTGCAATATGTGCACTGAGTATCAGCTAAAATGGTGTCTCGTACAAACCAGCCGCACAAGTACACCGGCTCTCTAAGAGTGGACGACGGGGATCTCTTGTTCGACGAAAGTAGGGACCTAGGATAACATATGCCCTCTGTACTTGAGCTTCTTGGTCCAGCCAGCGCCCTCTGCCTGCGTATGAGGGGAATAGGTGATTAAAAAGCAAAAATACAGATATTTCTTCGCTGGGCGGTTTTGGTTTTAGAAGGTCAGTTCCCGCTTGTCGATACTCTAGGGTTCATATCTGGTCGTTGATGAAAGAAGATGAAGTGTTTGGACGACGAATTGTTCTGGGATTGGGCGTCCTCGAAGCATCTTGTGCCCGGTTGTGAGGAATTCTGCTTTGTTGCGATCTGGTCTCGACGAACGATCTGAATCGGAATAATTGTTGAACTCGATGGGCTCGAATCTGAACCGAAACGAACTGCGACTGCGGAATTGAATGGAGTTTTCTCGGGTGGGAGAAGACATCACTGTCTGACAGCATGCAGAAGTCCGCCTTCCTGAACGGGAAACGTTGACCCTAACGGACGTTATATCCAGCCTTTCTCTTTGAACCATCAGATGATAATAATAAACAGTACCTATTAGACGCCATTTCTACGGCCGACTACACTGTTTTACAAACCTAGAACGACTGCTTTCGCTTTTACGATTTTTATTTCGATCATCTCAACAAGACCGAAGATCAGGTAAGGAAAATCCCAAGTTGCCACCTGTTCAGTCAGATAGTTCTTTATATACCGAAGCCTGTGGGGTCTCAAATAACCAGTTCAGATGCAAATAATTTCTGTCATAAGCTGTGCATGTTGCACAAGTGCTATGGTTAGTGGGGGCTATGATTGGTTGGTTACAGATATAGAGCCTTGCACTGGCTCCCTTCTTTTGTCATGGGCTCAGCTATCAACGAGAGTAATCGACATGAGGAAGGAAGAAAGGGGGTAACGCTGTGGTTATCAACAACACACCTTTCCTCGCCAAACTCTTTTGTGATATGGCTGGCTAATGAATAGCTTTGCATGCATAGCTCCCTGGTATTTTGCAGGGAAAGCACCAAGTGCTGGTCTGGTATCTGTCTCCATTCATCCATGTTGCATGCATTATTGCATAATGTTGCAATGCAAGGGGTGACTATTGAAGATGGGGAACCGCTGTACGATGATCTGCTAGATCAACATTAGCGGGTCGATATGGAGAAAAGAAGGCGCTTGTCGATGGCTCGGACCGAAAAGGTAGTCTAATAGTCGCCTGAAGAAAGTGCACTATGGGACACTAATCTGCCGATTTTGCGCGGGTTACTCGGTGATCTGAGGATGAAGGGACTGAGCGCGAGAACTGGACACTGGGACTGGGAAAACGAGGACTGAGTTGCGTGTCTACCTAGCTAGCTATCTAGGAGAAATTGACGAGTATTCATGCACATGACGTTCAATAGACTGGACGCCATATATAGGCGTTGACGTGCGAGACCTCATCGTACGGAGTATACCCTACTACACTGTCCCTTGTACAATGCAAGGGGTGACTATCTCTTCTACCCAAGGCCCCAACTATGGCAACTACCTTCATCCCCAATAACATATATATAAGACACCCATCTCTGACCTTGTTATCAGAGTCATAATTTCCAACAATTAAAGATTACAGCCATATCCCATATCCACAAGCAAATCCTCTCAAGTCAAACCAAAATCATGAAGCTAGCTTTCTTAATCACAGCAGCCATGATGGTCTCTGGCAGCTTTGCACGCAAATGTACTGTGGGCACATTGTATTGTGGAAAAACTCTGCACAGCATAGGTGAGTCTCCAACTATCAGCTTCTGGTCGATCAATAACTCATAGTCCCAGGTCATGGAGGCAATACCCGAGGGGATGTTCTATATGAGTGCATGGAGGGACAAAACCCCCGTCATATAAGATTATGTCCCCGTGGATGTCAGGACTCCGGTAGCAGCAGGTCTGATTACTGCAAATAGTGATCTTAATGGCAGTAATGCTAGACCTCGGCACAGCCCGTTACCTGCCTGTTTTTGCGCAACTTTCCCAAAGAGGATGGATAAATGATGTTTTATCTGCTTGAACACCTGTTATTTATTCCTGTCACCATCAGTACAGTGTTTAATGGTAGTGTCCAACGCTCATTCGCATGCAATTTAGAGAAATATTCTTGTACTCTGCTCTCTCTCTCTCTGTTACAGGACGGACCACACCAGCCCCATGTGACGAGAGGTCCGTATTAATTAATCAAGTTTATTGTCCATACCGAGCCCTAGAGTTATGACAGACCATAATCCATGGACTCAAGGCCAGCAGATATTCTACAATCTCTTGTCCCCATAGGTTCCAGAGGCACTAGCCCCCTTCTATAATCGTTCTGATTCTTTTCCTTGCCCCGGACTGCCTGTATGCGCAGGGTTTCTGAGCACAGTGCTCTCCTTGTGTTTTGGAGCAGGATGGGTGTAGGCTGTAGCCTAGACTGACTCTCCACTTAGGCTACTCTTCCTGCTGTTCTTCTCCTATTCTAATTGCCTCCTCCAATGCTTCTAGTCCCCATTCATCATCTCTTCAGGCCCCTTCCACCATTTACTGTAGATATGCTTGGGTTAGAGCTATGTTGGAACTGGCTAGGGATCATAGCAGCATCCTGGTAGCTCTAGTCTCCTCTAAAAATTGTCCTTGTGAATATTCTTCTATATTAGTGGGTCTGGATGGATTTGAGAGCCTGATGCTTTGAGATCTTATCGGTGCATTATTTACAACATCAAGTCTTACTGCCTGCTTGGGTTATTTGACCAGAAAATAACCGGCAGAATCAAAGCTCAAGTAATCGGCAAACTCACACACTGCCCCTCCATAAGCCGGATCCAATCCCAACTATGTCCATCCCCCGAATCACAAACTCCCCAAGCACCGTGGATAACATCCCTGCATAGCTGAATATTCCGAAACCGACAGAACCCATCGATACGATCTAACTGCTCTTCGACTATGTTCCTGCTCTGTTCATGAATGCAAGCCATACCAATGACGAAGATGGGAAATAGCCCGAACGATAGCATTCCTGGCGCTTCAATAGACGATAAGCTTTCTAGACCCTTCTGCACCATCGTTTGCACCTTTTCGTCGGCTACGCGGTCAGAGTAGACAATGGAGAACAGCCAGATGAAAGACGCTGCAATGTACGCCTCGCACATGTACCGATAGTCATCGGATAGTTCATTGTCAGAGGCAGCGGGTAGCCTCCAGTTGTCAATGTCCTGCCAGATCTCGACGGCCTGGGATATTACCGTCCCAGGTAGGACTGAGACGGCATTGGCCTCTGTGCGGAGGATGGCTATGCGGAGAATAATATCAATTAGGCCATTGTATACCCCGAACATGTGTTCCCTTCTGTTCGTATCGTGTGTGGACGATGACGATGATGGGGAGGAGGAATCTCCTGAAGGTACACAGTTGAGCAGACTGCTTTGAGGTCGTTGTATGGTTACCCTGGTCAGGACGTCGTGGTAGATAAAGAACTGCATGAGAAAGTTGTCGATATTCAGAGCTTCCAGTTGTTCTCGGTCTGGGCCCCCTTCCTCGTCTGCATTAGCATCCTCTTCTTCTTCGTTGTCGCCATCGTCAGCGTCATCATCATCGGATCGATTCTGCGTAGTAGCATCCCGGTACTCCACCCACGCGGTAGAAACGACACTTCTCGCACCATCGAGCCGTCGCTGCCATGAGGCATCCCCGGTCCCTTCAGAAAATTCATACAGGAATAACAGGAGATAACTTGCCAGCAATGCATCATATCCTGTTTTCTTTTCTGCAGTTTCTCTTGGCAGTGTATGTAAAGCAGTCACCCGCGAAGACTGAAGCTGTTCGACTTCCCTTAAAAGCCTCAATTTCTCCCCTACAAAATGTGCAGCGTAAACCCCTTCAGCACTGCTGGATGACGTTGCTGACAGATGATTCATCATATGCGATGCCCCCAGAGAGAGGATTGCTTTGAGGATCATCGGGTCATCCACGCTCATGGAGATGATCACTGATATGATGCATCCCGGGCCGTCATCTTGGGTCGGTGGGAGTGCGACAATATGCGATGTCGAGTGAATGAAGTGATAAAAGAACTGCTCCTCATAGTGAGATTCTAATAATGGCAGAATGGCGTCTTGTGAGGTCAACGGGTCTAAAGTATTTCCAGGTGGTCAGATAGAAAGCACTATATCGATGTCGCCGCGATCGCGATGTCAGACCTTGTCTGTTTTGGCAAGCCGGACAGGGACAAGGACGAAGGTATCCATGCTGCTCGGTGGTTTGCATAGTCTTGTTTCTTCAGAGGATGTGTTCAAATAAACCGAGCGGAGAATATTTGCTTGTTGCAAAAGAAAACATGGCCCCTCGTCCATTTCCGAATTCTCTTAAATATAACCACTTAACAGACTACTCTGGAACAGTACACTTCTTATTTTCTGCGGTAGGCGCGGATGTCAAAATGACAAAAATGAATAGGGACAAGGATCTGGATATCCAGCTGCCATTCGGAGTAATTTGCTTCAGCTATGATGGGCCGGAAGTATAAGGATCCAAAGTACGGATACGTCTGGGTCAGTGTACAGAACCTTCTTCTGGTGGACGGGATAGGGGAAAGCGGCCCATCATTTATGTCAGTGCTCCAGAGTAAACTTACGGCTGCGGTATTACCATCATATTTCGTACAATAATGATCTGATCATCCACCAAAACCATGATAATCGCCAATAAATCAAGTGGAAGTGAGTAATTACAAACCAAGCTTGCGTACTCACAACCAAGTAAGCCGAACGAAGTCCACAGCTAATTTCACCCGTCCCATGGAACAGACTGGGTACAGTAACATCAAGAATCAGCTAACCCTAAACTTCGTACTTTGTATAGAAGCAGTGGCGTTTCTTGGCGGCTTCTTGAGCCGGCGTATTGTGGAGATCCGCTAAACCCCAGTTGGCTAGTGTATTCCCGCGAGCGTGGATTTACGTGCATAGCCGAGATAGCCGCGCTGAAGGGACCCACTTCTCCAGGGTCAGTGCTAAGCAAGTTCCTGCCTAGTCCAATAAATGCTCGGGGGATCGTAATATTGTCCACTTCGCTACGGTACTATATAATACTCCTAGAGTGCGATCAGGGACTCTGTGGAGTTTAGATCAAGATGAAAGGCGAGTGAGTCAAGTCCGAGGTTGTTGCTAGCTCGAGCCTATTAAAACCCATTAAAGTCTACCACTAAGAAAACTGGAGACAGAAGGCAAAAAGGGGAAGAAAGGGAATATATAGCCTCTAAGATCCTTGCTAACGCCAAATAGGAAGGCGCCCGGTTATTATCCAGTATGGAAAAAGGGCTACACGCAAGTGAGACTGCCTCCGATGTCCAACGCTATATCGAGCCACAGATTCAATATCGTTATTAAAATAGCTACATCAAGGCGAGAGATATTTGCTAAACATGGTCTTGGGACATTAAGTGCCGTACAATAACACTTGTTAAAGATCATGGAACGAAAGTACCGGCACTCCTAGGGTTTAACTACTACTCCCTCTACTGCTCTCAGATATATATTTGTTGATACAATGTTTATAGTGTGCTGCGAGAAAGCCTGAAGATGGCTTTGACGCATGGAGGAAACATAATTAGTGTGAATCACACTGGGCAAATATCAATACTGTCAGTACAGTATCTCTATTCTGTACGGAGTATACAGAAAAACTGAATAGGGCTCAGGGCTATCGTCCCATGACGTCATCCATCCCGCATCCGTTTCCTCTTGACGTTCAGAAACAAGTCACTCCATCTCTGGCCGTCACTGGTCACCTTGCGTTCGTCCCGAACGGATTCCAGGCGATAATGGACCCGGACCGACAGTCAGAAGCTCTCGTATGTCTACTGATCTAGCACTATTTGTGCACATTCGCATGACATGATTGAAGCTAACTTGATTGGAGAGTGATGGAGGGTCGTCTGTTTGCGACACTGATCCTCAGAATCAGCTCGAGGTATCGATCACACACCTTGCTAGTATTTTCCAACATGATGTCTCTGTATTGATCCTGTTTCTAGGTCGTGCTTTATCCCGATTGCAGTCATCGTCGCAAATCCTCTCTTGTCGCAGCCGAGAATCCCCGTGTGAAACCCCTCCTAGACCAAGCAGACGACACCACCGCCTGCTTTGTGCACTCGCTCATCGCCGGCGAATGGGTCACACCGTCTAAGAGAAGTACCAGCCCGGATGAAGGATTGCGATCCTCTATCAGCGGCGAGGAACCCGCCATCGATGATACAAGCCTAGCCACTGGGGGAGATACTGTGCCGGTCGTGAATCTGGGAGCCAAGCCTTCTTTGGAGCGGACGCCGACGATCATGCAGTCGAGACATCTGACCAAGCGCCAGCTGTCTGACATGGCGTGGAACGTGCGCAAGCTGTCGAAGAAACTGGGCAGTATCAAACTAAAATTAACAGTCAAGACGGTTTTCATGGTGACCAAGGCCCAGGATGAGACGCTGATCAGTCTGGCAAGGAAGGTCACCCAGTGGTTGTTGTCGAAGGATCGGGATACGCAGTACATAGTCTACGTGGAGAAACGCCTCGAGACGGATGCCGACTTCGCCGCGTGGCAGTTGGTGGAAGAGGAACCGTCGGCCAAGGACCGACTCAGATACTGGGATACGCAGTTGGCACTGAACAACCCCCATCTGTTTGACTTTGTCGTCACCCTTGGCGGCGATGGGACTGTTCTGTACACGAGTTGGCTGTTCCAACGGATTGTCCCTCCGGTGCTGTCGTTTTCGCTTGGGTCACTGGGTTTCTTAACCAAGTTTGACTTCAACAAGTACCAGCATATTCTAAATACAGCGTTCCGGGACGGCGTTGTGGTCAGTCTACGGTTACGGTTCGAGTGTACTATCATGCGCAGCAATCCACAGCCAAAACAAGCGCTTTCGGGAACCAACCAACGGGATCTGGTCGAAGAACTGATAGGCGAAGAACTGGAGGGTACATTAACGCACACTCCGGACAAAGTCTTTCAGATCCTGAACGACGTGGTTCTGGACCGGGGCCCCAATCCAAGTATGTCCTTCTACGCGCCCCTATCGGAAAAGCGAAAACTAACAACCTACAGCTATGTCCCAAATCGAGCTGTTCGGTGACGACGAACATTACTCAACTGTTCTCGCAGACGGCGTCTGCATCGCTACACCCACTGGCTCGACGGCCTACAACTTGGCGGCAGGAGGATCTCTCTCGCATCCCGAAAACCCCGTGATCCTGGTCACTGCCATCTGCGCGCATACCTTGTCTTTCCGTCCAATAATCCTACCTGACACGATTGTCCTGCGAATGGGAGTACCATATAACGCACGAACTAGCTCATGGGCCAGTTTTGACGGAAGAGAAAGGTGCGCCAACACACGCTCCATAGCAAGCAAACGCGACTTTTCTGCTGACACCTGTCCTAGAATTGAATTGCACCCCGGAGACTACGTAACCGTTTCCGCTTCACGATACCCGTTTGCCAATGTCCTGCCGCAAGGGAGACGCGGCGAGGACTGGGTACATAGTATCTCGAAAACGCTAAATTGGAACTCTCGACAGAAGCCGAAGGCAAGGTAAGAGGCTGTACTCGTACATGGGAACGGAGTTTGGTGTAGTGTATTTGGATGTAATTCTCTGTACTGTAGTCCCGAGTGTCTTATGCTTGAATATACATGCGCGAGTATACGAATGTTGATATGAAGTTCTCCATCTTTCTTCTCGCTTGAGATGAAGCTATTTTATGGCTCTAGAAATTTCGCCGCCGGTTTCCCGGGCAGCCTCTCACCGCCCTATAAATACCGCCTGCCAGAAATTTTCCGCTTCTTTTCTTCTTTTCTCTTCACAGTCGCGTCGGCTTCAGAGCCACTAAACACAGTCTTAATGGATGACTGAATGACTTTCCAGTCTATTAGTTACTCGGTTCACTTCATAGCAAGTGAGTTGGAAGTGCATTCGTTATGCTGACGGAACTAGGTGAGTTGCCATTCTCTTTCCCTACATCCTTCCTACAGACCACAACGAGCCCAGCGCTCGTTTTGCATGATGAAAATTGTATCCTACATTCGCAGTTTCCACGCTAGCCGTCGCCTTGAACCCATTGAGACGTGCATTGTGCGCAAATTCTTCCTTGGATGTCTGACTTGTGGTCTCAATTTGGATGCTTTGGTTTTCCGTATTCGAGATGCAATTGCTAATATCGACAAGTGTAAACAGGCACCTTGCTCTCGTACTTGTTACGAAAGTGTGTTTTCTTCCCTTGGATATATATGTGCTTTGGGGATTGCACTTTCAGCTAGCTGCATGCGAGCTGGCTGGTCTGGACATTCGTGTAGGCCTCGTTGCTGTTTCCGCTGCAGGCACTGGCTTTTAGATATTAATAATGTGCCTTGCTACAACTTCCCAATCCAACAATGCGTTTAGAAATTTATTTCAGAACCTTTCGTCTTGCGTAGTCGCTGTAGCTGTTGAATGTCGAAGTGCGTGGATGGCGGTCTGCGTCTCCGTATATCCTATCTTGGCCATTTCAACTTCAACTTCATTCGACTCCGAGAGAGAATCAATAACCAACCTGTCCACGCTGTCATTACCTGGATGCCCAATTCTAACGAATGCAATGATTCTCTGACTATTTCAATCCCATAATCGCCCTCCTGGTCGACTACCATCATCACCGCACCACCCACCACCGCACCACCACCAGTAACTACGATCACTAACCTCCTCAACCATCACACCACCACGAAGACGCCACCATGGCACACCATCCAAAACAATCCTCTGTGCTCTCCTTCGGCGGCAACAGTAATAACATCTCGAGCCATCACCACTCCGCAACCACATCAGCCACCATCGACCCCAAACAGGTCCCACCACCAGCAGGAACACAACAACAACAACAACAACATCCCTCATTCCAACACGCCCCGGTCCCGACAGCATCACAGTCGAGCCCCGGCCTGCGCGTGCCGTCGAATCGCAAAACCATTTATGACCGCCATCTGAATCGCAGCCGGAATGCGGAGACTAGTCGGGCAAGTTTTGCGTTTCTGTTCGGGGAGATGGTCACGTATGCGCAGCGGCGGGTGACGGGGATTCAGGATTTAGAGAGACGGTATTTACTCACTATTGCCTGTTATACACTAGAAAAAGTGTACTGAACGAGTGGCCCACAGGTTAAATGAACAAGGCTACCCCCTAGGCCTCCGCCTCCTCGACCTCCTCTTCTATCGTACAATCACCAGCTCCTCATCTTCCTCTTCCGCTCTCTCCAGTTCCTCCTCGACCTCCTCCTCACCTCCTAACCGGCCCCTCCGCATCCTCCCACTCCTCCACCTCATCCACGGTCCCCTCTGGCGCCTCCTCTTCAACCGTCCCGCTGATGCCCTCGAACATTCCGTCTCGCCCGAGTCCCCCAATGAGTACATGATTACCGACAACGATCCCCTCGTCAACACCTACATCAGCGTCCCGCGCGAGATGAGCATGTTGAACTGTGCCGCCTTCGTCGCGGGAATTATCGAGGGTGTCTGTGACGGGTGCGGGTTCGAGGCCAAGGTGTCAGCGCATAATCAGCCGACGGAGATGTGGCCGGCGCGGACGGTGTTCTTGCTGAGATTTGGAGAAAGTGTCATGGAGAGGGAGAAGGTTCTGGAGAGGGCAGGTGTCAGGTAGTTTGGTATAAAGGACGGTTTATTATAGAGGCATTGATTGCTGGATGTGATACCTTCGGACTGCAGCGCCTGGGAGTATCAGGGATTAATTACGAGAAAGTCTATATTCCACCAAGCAAGTATATCTGGACTTTGACATATGTATTGAAAATATATGCAGACAGCGTGTCTGGACCAAAAGAGGGCTATATCGCGACTTAAATGATGAAAATACCTGCTGGCGCTAACCCATGCCATGCCATGCTTTTTTTTTCAACGCCCCAATAACGCCATACAAATATAAATACATTAGATTATACCACATCTACATGGTAGATACCTCACGAGACTTCCGTCCGTCGACGCTTGTCTCGGTCATCATATGGTGAAGGGCTTCGTTTCCTGCGCGCTCCCTCGGGTCGATAGCTATCACCGCCATCACGATCCCTCCGGTCCCGTCGAGGAGAATACGATCTAGACCTAGACCGTGACCTCCGCGGCCTCTCTTTCACAGCACTAGCATTAGCCCCTGTGGGGCCTGAGCCTCTACCCCTACCATTGTCTTTGAAGTTGTCCGGTAGAAACCGCTCATCAGTGACTCCAATGGGCGGTCCATCGGGTCTCCTCCCACCCCCGGGACGTCGCGAATCCAGCCCGTCGCCGAATCGGCCCGTATCCTCGCTCCGTAGATCGCGATACCTCGTGCGACCCTTCTTGCCTACTTGTGTCAGATCTCGAACCTGCATGTACTCCGGCAGCGTCTCGCGCGAGACATCATCGACAAACCGCCGGCCCATGACATTTCTCTGATCCAGGCCGTCAGCCTCAAGGCCATCGCGGAAAAATGCCCCCTTGTGGAAATACCGCTGCATGAAGCCCGTTTGCCCACGCGCGGCATCCTTCTCCTCCTTCTGCTTGGAGATGAACTCAGCGTCCTCGCGCTCACGTTCTTCGGCGGTGAGGTTGCGCCGGCGCTCGATCTCTTCGCGCTCCTTTTCGGAGGCTTCAATAGCTTCGCGGGAGCGCTTGACACGCTTCAGTTCGCGGAGCTTCCAGGCTGCATGCTCAGCTTCTGGGTCTAAGTTGTCGGTGTCGTCGATGGCGGCTTCTTCGATAGCTTCGGCTTCGTCGTCGTCCCATTGTTTGTTGGCCGCGCTGCGTTCGAGCGCGGCTTTCTCTAGTTGGTTGCGAATTAACATGTCAGCTTTTTCTTGGCGTTGGGCTCTATGTGCTTCTGCGGCGGTAGTGTCGTCCGCCGGAGGTGCAGTCGAGGATGTTGTGTCGGCGCTGGCGTCTTGAGTGTTGCGCTTGTCCTTCTTGATGAAGGTTGGTCGTAGGAGGACGCGCCGCGGCTGCTCATCTTCTGAGCTTTCCTCTTCTTCGGAACTTTCCTCCTCCGATTCTTCTTCTTCTTCTTCTTCCTGTCCTGTAGGTCCGCGCGTGGCAGCAGCTGGCGCCGGAGCAGAAACACCCCCCGGTGCTACCTTCACAGCCGCGGCACCCTGCCTTCCCCCCTTCCCCCCCTCATCCTCTTCATCGTCCTCAGTAATAAACCCCTCTTCATCCTCATCCCCATCCTCTTTCTCATTAATCTTCACATCCTTAACTCCCCTCGTAATCTTTCCAGCCGGAAATGAGCTCGCCTTCGGGGCCGTCTGCTGCTGTCGCTGTCGCCTCTGCGCGTCGGCCCTCTTCTTCCTCTCCACCTCTTCTCTCGCTTTCACTGCTGCCTCACTTTCCTCGTCATCTTCGTCTTCCGATGAGGACGGTTCTTCCGCGATGGGCTTGCCCGGGCGATAGCGGCCTGGCTTGAGGGGGTTGGCGGTCATTCCGCGATGTGCGGATGGGAGAGGGGGTGGCATCTTGAAGCGTTATTTCGGGTTATGGCTTTTTCGAGAGAGACTATGGGAGGTAGGAAACGTGGCGTATAGATGGCGTTGGGAGCTCTTGATGTATCGGAGTTTCGAGCTTTGATCCGAGTCACGTGCTGCGGTGGACAGACAGATGGCCAACGGAGACGACAAGGAGAGTAGGAGAGATTGCAGAGTACGCTTGGTGATTTTGCATCCTTACTAACGACTCGATATTCCTTTTCAAACTCCGTCTAATCCAACTCCCAAAGAAGCGCTTGCTCGTACACTGCCCAACTGGGTAATATATATCTAGTCACGTGCCCACGCGTGACGCGCGCGACTACCACCAGCACTGCGGCTCTCCAGCTCCCTCGCAGACAGCGTACACCACAATACCCCTCCAATACCTTATATTCTCGAAATCTCAACTACTCCCCAACCGAACCCGACACATCGCGCGCCTACAGCACGCACGACGAAGCCCCTGGCCACACAAAGAAAACGAGATGTCCCTTCAGACTCCCCGCGTCCTCCCCGCCCATCTCCACGCCTTCCACCCCTCCAGCGCCGGTGGCCGCTCAACAAACACCATTCGCCTCCTAGGCACTGTCTCGGCACTGCACGGCGACACGGCGACCATTACGTGCGGCGGGAACGGGGACGTCACGCTGGCTCTGCGGCCGGATTCGCATCTGCAGATGGGAAAGCTGGTGGAAGTTGTTGGGAAAGTTATGGACCTTGAGGGTGGTGTATGTTATGCTCTCCGGTGTACTCTTCTCTTTTTTGGCTTTTGGTCCGGGTGTGGGGATAACAAGAGTATGACTCCGGCTGATGCTGATAATTGGGTTTTTAGGGGCTTGGTGTTAGGGTTCTTGGAACGACGGATTGGGGGAATCCCGCTGATTGTGGTATGTTTTCCCCTCCTCGCTACCGAGTATTACATGGGAGACCAACTAATAAACTGGATAAATAGACTACAAGATCTACGAGAAGGTCGTGGATGTCACGCACAAGTTGAAGCCTATCTTTTACGACTCGAGCGAGTAATAATGCTTGTTTGTTTGAGGGCGCATTTATTGTTTATGGATTATATGAAATCAGTTGTTTCTGATATTACAGCAATAAAGAGTGTCGAACTGATTACATCTTATCTCGCCCAGAGATGTCTTACGCATCTTTAGGCACTATATATCCGTATGGCTAGGGATATAAATGCACTCTCGTAAACCATGACTGACGCAGGAATAGCTGCATACATAGTAAGTACACAGCAACACATTGATTAAGCAATTATTTTTTATTGTTTTAATTATTCCGTTTGTAATGTGTTGCAATTGAACAACCAGGCTCTCAGGCCATCACCACGAATGGCGCGGTATTCATGTCGGGATATCCTCCCAATCCTCCCAAAACCATATGCAGCCCTTCTGAAAACAGAAAGAGATTCGTAACATAAAACGTGACCACGGAGAAATGCCACTGTACCCAAAACAATAATAAGCAGAAAACCACCGAACGCCATCGCTTGAGATCGCAAAAATAAAAGTGAGTAATAGCTTTTAAGAAACAAGAATAATAACCGTAATGAAAAGAGCGAAAAAGCAAAATATTATTCAGCCGGCGTAGCATCGTTGGTCTGGCTTTGCTCCTTGGGCTTGCCGCTTAGGTCCAGGAATTCCGAACCAAAAAGGCTCGAATCTAGGATGCCCGAGCCGCCAAACGGGTCGATCTGAGAATTGCGCAGATTCTCATTTTGGAATTCAGGATCCGACAGGATCAGGTTGATCAGGTCGTCGTTGTCAGCGCCACCCGTTCTGCACTCGTCATTCTCATCCGATCCGACAGGAGAGACGTAGTCGGATGACATCCAATCTGTCCAGCCACCGCTCTTGGAGGGATCGAACAAAAAGTCGGTGTCTGCGTTGGCAGCCGAAGTGCCATCATCGTCAAAGATATCCATGACGGCACTCCCGAAGGCGTCCGAATTTGGCTCTCCGGGCATGTGTAAGCCGGCAGCATTGGAACGGGTCTGCTTCGGCGACTTGCTCTGACGGGACGGACTCTCTTGGAAACGCTGAAGCTTTTGCGCAGTAAGCTTGGTAGGGCTCATATCTGACTCGGCATCCTTGCGTGCCTTAGACTTGGGGGAGTTGTACGGGAGAGCGAGTCGCTTCTCACCCAATACATTAGCTCGGGGGTTTCGTCTCTTGGGAGTTGGACTTGCGGACAAATCAAACTCGAAGCCTGAGCCTTCGAAGAGACAATCCAAATCACTCTGCGCACCCGGGTCAAGGTTCTCCTTGTCTTGAGACCGCTTGTCCGAGTGAGAAGCAATACGGGGGCTGCGCCGTGGGCTATTCACGATAGAATCCCCAAGCGCCTTCAGAGGCCCTTCATAGTGAGAAGTGGGAAAGAGATTCCTCCTTACCGGCTTTGGAGTAAGACTATTTTCATCCGCTGCTGAAGCATCCATTCTCTCCAAATTACGAGCTGGGCTGGACTGTATGGCCCGTCGCAGCGCCTCCATCGGATCTTGGTCCTTCCAACGTCCCTCGGCAGTGTCGGAAGTCCTTCGGGGTTCCAGGCTGTTCGCACGGCGTTTCTTCGACGGAGACTCCTGATAATCCTTATCGTTGTCGGTATGAGGGGTGGGCCCCTCCTCGCCTGCCGGCGAGGACGCATCAGTGCCACCTGGAGAAGAACCAGGCGGCTTCGCGGAGTTGGATTTGCTGCGGCTGCGCGTTGCAGAAGGATTATTCGAGAGTGGACCGGTGCGCCTGGAAGGCCGCTTTCTTTTACTGTTGTTGTTGTTTGCCTTGTTCCATTTGTGTTCGGGCCGCATGCTCTTGAACTTGTGAAGCCAAAGACCACAGGCTGATCTGGCGTTAGCACGAAGGTGTCCAGCGATATTTGATTTTGTTAGCAGTTAGCACTTACGATTACAGAGAAGAACCTGGGTAAAGTCCTTGTCGTTGTCAACCAGGGTCTTCTTGTAAATTTTGAATTTGGTGACTTTGTCATCATCGTCACGCTCCAAAGACCGCCAGAACAACATGGTCGTATCCTTCTTGCACTCATTCGCATCTTGCTCGCTGCCGGTCAATTCCTTGGACCATGCCCTACGCCAGGTGGGCGTCTCAATTGCACCGCAGTTCTCGCAGTACGGCGGGGCTTGTCCACTTCGAATGCACTTGTCAAGACGCGCATGGATCTGCCTCTGTCTTCGCGCACCTGCCCCGCTACGGATTTTGCCATCGTCAGCCACCATAAGTGGCGCTGGTGTTTCGGCCGTGGAGATATCACTCATCGGACCAGTCCAAGAATGCGAATTCTGAGGGCCTTGCGGAGGCGGGATGGAGTCGCTGGTAGGAACTGTGCTGATAAGCTGTTCCAATTCGCTTTGCGAAATAGGCGCAGGAGCCAGAGGCTTGGGACCCTGTCTAACGCTCGCTCGAGAAGATGGTCTGGACCCCGCAACACTGGCAGGCGCTCGTGGAAGTTGAGGAGCCGCTTCCTTTGTAGACTGTTCGGTCGAACCGTCACCCACTATTAAGCGATCATTCTGGTGGTCTGGAATGGCCGGAGCGCTGGCAGACGAACTGGCACGAACTGCAGACCGGACAGTTTGCTTGTTCTGGGATGCGTCGTGAGACACTGACATCGTGCAGTCTTCCAAGGGGGTGCCAAGGTCTTCATCAAAAAGCTCCTCGAGTCCTCCACTCATGAAACCCGAGTCTTGATCTGTGGCGATAGGTGGTAGATTTGGACTAGATCGGGTTGGGAAGCCACCATCAAGAATAGGAGGTGAAGAGGGCATACTGAATGAAGGCTCGAATATTCCTTGATAGCGGGTGTCTTCCGGAGAATGAGCGTTTGCATCCGTGGAAGGCTGGTCGTCGCTCATGGGATACGGCGATGTATACCGAGCACTGCTTTGGACAGACTCGCGCAACAGACTTGTCGAGGGTCGTACTCTCCGAGGGATATTGTTCGGACCAGAAATAGGAGTCGGTGGACGAATGGGTTCCTCAGTTGAGTTCTGAAGCTGAGCACCGGCAGGATGCAGCGGGGTCGGTCGATGAAGGCGGACAGAAGCAGCAGTGCTAGCAGCCACGCGTAATGAGCTTGGCTGCTTTTCAATATTGAAATCTGCCCTGCCCGGCGCCTCCGTCCGATAGAGTTTGGCCCTCTTTCGAGGTTGAGCGTCTGCAGATTCATCCCCACTACCATAGCCCGAATGAATGGATTCCCTGCGGCCAAGATATGACATTTGAGTAGGTAGCTCGGAGTCGTACATTGAAGCACTGGACGAGGGACGGATGACATCCTGCGACCTGTTCTCCTCCCGAGGCTGTTGCGTTTGGAATGACTGCGGCTGGGAATGCTGCCCACTAGGAGTTGAATGCCTGCTTGGTGCAGCCAATGAAGTGGCCGACTGGGCGGGTGACAAGGGACGGAAAGAGTCATTGGGAGTCATAGCGTGCAGCTCCCTGGGGGTCGAGCCTTCACTGAGGATCTGGTGAAACCTCTCTATGCCCGAATGGTCCATGGGCGATGCCGGCATCCGCTCCGACTGCTGGGCGTTGTACTCTATAGACAGGTCGGAATTTTGCCGCATGTAGTTCGACCAGGTCTGGAGGTCAAATCCATGAGGAGTGGAGCTGCCCAGTTCCCGAAAACGGTGCATGCTGTCGAGATATTCACCTTGCAGAACCGTGGGGACTGGCACGAGACGTAATTTGACCTCCAGTGTTTCCTGAGCACCCTTGGAGAACAGACCCAGCATATTTTTGCACACTCGACCGGTGACCATTGTCTTCGACTGATGAGCGGGGGCATTCGGGGTGGGAGAGGCAGAAGCGAGAACCCATGATAACATCCCTTGTCCGACCAACGGAGTCTCATATTCGGAATAGTCGTAAGCGTACACCGTGTAGTCCTGTCCTAGCTTGGCCACCAATTCAGGGCTAAAGAGGACACGTATTAGCACGGACCATATACACTGAAATCGTTGGGAAAGCAAACCTCGCGGAAACGATAGCCTGAATGCATGTCTTGAGTTCGATGACACCAATCTGGGTCTTCTCGTCCAAATAAGCTGTCTGGATTTCGAGCAGATTGGGCCATCGAGCCAAGCAATTCGTCTTGCTAGCATCGTCGAACGTGTAGAGTACCTTCACTGTAATCGATTACAACCGTCAGTTCCCTTACCAGTAGTGAAGTGAGCGTTCTCCTCAGCTGTCTGTCACTCACGCCTCATGGGCCGGACGGAAATTCCGTCCTGGGATTCCATTCCACCAGAGGTTTGACCATAAGCAGGGACCTCAATACAAATCAGTCATCCAACCAAAGCTACAGCAGACAGCTGGCAATTGAAACCGGCTTAGAAGAGAGTCTTCGGGGAGCGGGAGAGAATTCAAGGACGAGCAAGGATCGGAGTAAATCAAGCAAGGTACTGGGTACCGCCTGTCGAGGTCGATGGCGTGCTTTCCGGGACCTGCCAATCTGATAGGAAGACTGTGTCGACCGGGTGATAATAAGGCCGTGGTATGTAGTTGCGTGAGAGAAGTAGCTGTCTATTGAGCGTGGAATGTCGCGACTGGAGTAGTAGTAGTGGTGTACGGACTAGATATAAGAGAAGAGAAATGCGGTCAGAGAGAAGAAATGCAGGAATTGCGGAAGCAGTGCAGAGAAAAGGAGTGGTGGAAAGAGGAGACTGGGTACAGCTGCAGCTATATGTACGTGCTCAAGCGCGAAGAAGAAGAAAAGGAAGAAAAGGAAGCGCCTTGCGTTGAGACGGATCTCGTTCTCGTGTGTTGAAGCCGTGAAGATCGCGACGCGACGTGACGCCAAACGAGACAAACACGCCAAACTCACGTGACAGCGCCAAGCCTGACCTCAGCAGTGGAAGTTGGAGATGCAAAAGATAGACGGCGACGAAGAAGAGCACCGTCGCCCTTTTTATAACCCAGACGCCCACCATGTCCGCAGAACCGAAGATCCAGTATGTTTTCGCTCTATATACCGCATGAGTCATCGTGATCCCATGACTTGAGACCTTATATTCCATCCCGGATCGTTCGTTGCTAACCACTACCGTTTTACAGAGACCTGCTCAACAAGCCCAAAAACGAACTCACGTATGTTCTTCCTGACGGTTTCCCGATCTTATTTTATGCCTGAATGCGTTCGCATAGCGCAATTATGTAATTCTATATACCCATCATGCTGACCTCCTATCCAGCGAATATGAAGTCGCTCTCGTGGAGGAACATGAAATGACCGCTGGTCCTCTGTCCCTCCTGCAGACCGCCACGCGCACGCACACCCAGGTCCTGATCTCCTGCCGGAACAACCGCAAACTCCTCGCGCGTGTCAAGGCCTTTGATCGCCACTGCAACATGGTGCTAGAAAATGTCAAAGAGATGTGGACGGAGAAGCCCAAGGGGAACAAGGGAAAGGGTGTGAATAAGGATCGGTTTGTGAGCAAGATGTATGTTTCATATTGCCATGTGTTTTTTTGTTGTTATTGTTGCTGCTAAATGCTGGGGATGGTACTAATGCGGGCCTACAGGTTCTTAAGAGGTGACTCAGTGATTCTGGTTTTGCTTAGTTGAATGGGTCCGTGTGCGTGTGCGTGACATTATACCGAATCGAAGGGTCTTGCGTCCCCTTCGCGGGGCGGCAAAAGTCTTATCAACGCGATACCCTACAATCGGCCCAGACTCTGGAGACTTGGTACATGCCGAACAGCGGTCTCCGGCATTTGATAAACGGGGTCGATCTTGTTGCTTTTTATTTTATATCTACTACTAGTATGTTGGTTCATGTCATGTTCGTGAACAGCTTTATTCCAAGGAGCAGCAGAGGTTGGATCGACAACGAAAAGCCCCGAAAGATAGTGTAGTAGGACCAACATGTCCTCCAATAAATATTAATGTTTCACCGACACAGTCTTTGCGGCCACCTGTAATGATCACCTCAGCTGGTGCTACAGACATGCTTGCAAACTCGAATGCATGTCCATCTAATCGCCTTAGGTTCCCCGAGAAGTGGCTGTGAGAGCTTATAGTGAATGGCAAGAATCGAGTGTAGGTTAAAAAAGCGCATCTTGACTTTGAGCAGATCTTCAACGATCAAGACCCAAAATTCTTCACCAACGTTTTGTCAGCGACATTGATGTGAGGGGGATGGGCTCAGTCGGATGCCATAGGAATGTCACCCTTATCTCTTTTTGATGACCCTGATATAACCAGCGTCCAGCAAGATCCAAAAATGGGCCATGGACCTTTATGTCAAGGGCTTACCGGACAATGCTGTCATGATTAACAAAGGGCAGTCTGAAAGACGTCTGGATTAGAAGAGGGACGTTTTCCGATCTAGCTGATACTTGATAACCAGAAGGGGCATATATGCGCTCACCAGTTCACGTGCCTTCCACTTGAATAGCTTGAAATTCTTATCCTGCTGCGGACATGGCCTCAGCCTGGGAGAAAGGAGACTACATTATCTTGTGCGTTCTCGTCCTCCAACATGGACAATAACAAGGATTTAGCGTCACTTTTAATGAGAGATTCCTCATCCAACAGCAGTGAGAGATTCAGCGAGAAAATCGGCTATGGCTCTTCAATTGCTAGCCCTGCATGACAAAAATGGCCTTCAGCACTTTTGCTTCTTGCCACCACTCGAAAATAACATTGAAACTTTGATCAGGATCTACCTCATAGTGTCGCCAGTTCTGTTAAATGAAAGCCGTGAGTTCAGCAAAGGATCCTTTCGATTGGATTTGGATCTGCTGGGTATGGTGGTGCTGACACCTACATCAGTGCACAGCGGTATGATTTTTTCAGAGTGATGGAAAGATATGTTGTCCATAAACACTGCAGGTTTCGGCTTAGGCCACTTCCCACGATAGCAGAGAGGCTGGTCGATGGAATCACCAGAGGCAGAAGCGCCAGTTGAGCTGCGAAAGACGCGGGAGAGAACAATGCCACCTTGGGCATAAGCAGGCAGTATTTGATATTGCTGGTCATGATAGAACTGTGACAGCTGAATGGGAGCTACACCCACAGGGGACCAACTTGTCCGTCCAAACCCTATCCGTCTGTCAACAAAGACGAGGTGCTCTGAACAGAACTTCGAGTATTGTGGAAGTAGGCATCCTGTGAGACTGCATTGCATTTTCTAGCTTTCCTCTGGGTAGTCTTTTTAATCCAACTCCTGCGGACTAGAGCCCTGCTAATGCTGGGATTTGTCACCTATATCTGGAATTTGTTCCACAGAGACCACCATCTCCTCCAGGTATAAACTCCACATTACTGTTTGGCTCTCGGGGACGGGCCGGGGTGGATATCATGAAACACTACTTACTGGGTACTGGTCCAGATGGTTTTACTGCCACTTGATGAAGTATTACTACAAGGCTCAAGTCCCATCAGAATACGACGAATCTTACCGGTTGAAGATGAGCATCGCTTTGAGATATCCTGGCAACGAGGATGACTAAAATCTCTCCAGCTGAGCGGGGGATAGCCAATAGCCAATGGTATTCCCATGCTAATATTAGCCCTGTTCCTATCATGCATTAGCCCTGTTTCCATTAGCCGCCGACAGGCTTGGGCTCAAAATCGTCTGATGCTCCCTCTCTTTTTTGGTCTTTCCTTCAACAAATTCAATCAAGCGTTTCAGGCATCATGGCTGGAAAAAAATTGTTCTCGCTATCCAAGTTTCTTCGCCGCGACAAGCATGCAAGGCAGGAAGTATCCGATGGAGGAGACGCTAATCACCATCGTGACCCTGTTGCGCTGCCCGAAAATACCGTTACGGAACCTCTCGAGAATTCGGACTCGACCCAGATTCCTCACACTGGGCTGCAGGCTCAACATGCCCATAGCACGCCTACAGCAGGTGCAATGACACTTTCAACCCATGATCCTGCCGGGCAGGATTCGATTCCAAAACAATCGGCCACCCCGGCTGAACCAAAGTTACTCTGGGACAGAGCGTATGACAGCCTCAGAGAAGATCAGCTCGAATTGGTGGAGGCATATGAAAAGGTTCTTTCTTGCGAACTCTCTGAAACGCCTACAGCTTCCCCGGTATCCGACGCTCAGCAAAACCGGATCGAGCAGAAAAATACAGAGATGAGACGATCTCAGATGAAACAACTTGTTGACAAGGGTCTGGCTAAGACCGAGCACGAGGCCAAGATCAAGCAAGGAACTGGAGATGTGCTGACTGTAGTTCTCAACTTAAACGCTATGATAAGCACTGCACTCACGAAATGCCCAGAAGCTGCTCTTGCATGGTCTGGTGTTACTCTTGCCTTACAGGTGAGGTTATTGTGCTGTCACCCATTATGAAGATGGTGGATGTTAACGTGTTTGCAGATGATAACCAATCCTATTAAGGAAACAGAAGAAAACCGCAAAAGTATTCATTATGTTATCATACGGATGGGCTGGTACTGGGATTTGTCCAGTCGCTTATTCAAAGAGCGTGGCCCAAATGACGAATCCTATGCAGGACTTCGATCTGGGCTAGAGGAGCAATTGATTCATCTTTACCGAGAGCTCCTCTCCTATCAGATGAAAAGCGTTTGTTCATACTACCGGAACCGGGGACTTGTCTTCCTCAAAGACCTTGTGCAGCTTCATGGCTGGGATGGACAAATGAATGATATTGATAAAATTGCGACTATATGCGACGAGAGCATCAACCAGTACACAATGCAGCAGCATTTGGACTTTAATCAGCAACAGTTGCAATCCCTGGGAGATATCAACAACAACCTCCAAGATCTGCCGTCGCAACAAAGGAACCTTCAACAAGAAGAGAAAAACAGCAACTGTCTTAGGGATTTGCGCCTTACTGATCCTAATCATGACATGGAGCGCATTGAAGATACCAAAGGTCGATTGGTGTCTGAATCTTCTACATGGATTCTCTACCATCCCTACTTTACTGATTGGAGACGTACCGTAACGACACGGCTCTTGTGGGTAAGGGGAGACCCTGGCAAAGGGAAGACAATGCTTCTGATAAGCATCATAAAAGAGTTACTAAAGTCTCCTCCCGAATCCAGCTTTCTGTCTTTTTTCTTCTGCCAGGAGACTGACGCGAATCTCAACAACGCCACAGCGGTGCTAAGGGGATTAATTTACCGACTGGTCTGTCAACAACCGTTTCTCATCCAGCACCTCCGTGAAGAGTACGACAGGTCAGGATCAAAACTGTTCGAGGGCAGCAATGCACTTGTCGCAATGTCCAGTATCCTGGCCAAAATGCTGCGCGATCCCGGGCTGAATCAAGTGTACTTGGTGGTGGATGCACTTGATGAATGTCAGCCTGGACTGGAAAATCTCCTAAAATTCATTGTCAAATCACTATCGGATCCCTCCTCTCGAGTCAAGTGGATTGTATCCAGTCGCCATAAACCTGAAATTGAGAAGCGGTTATCCTATGAGAAGAGTAAAGCCGACCTCAACCTTGAAAAGGATGCGGATGACCAAGTCTCACATGCGGTCAAGGCTTATATTGACCACAAAATGCAGAGTCTCATTGCTCAATATGAGAAGATTTATGACAACATCCAATACCATGACATCCTTGTGGAGCTCCGGAAGGTGGAAGATGATGTTGCGGAGGAACTTCGCAAAAAAGCTGAAAATACCTTCCTTTGGGTGGCCCTTGTCTTTGAGCAGATCGAGGTAAATGATTGCGATGCTGATGAGGTCCTTGAATTTGTTCGCAAAATGCCTGCTGGCCTGCATGAGATGTACAATAAGATGATGCGCCCAATCATACAACAGAACGCGTACTCTGAAGACTGCAAAACGGTGCTTCTGATTGCAGTTAATTCCTATCGCCCACTCCGGTTATCTGAAATGGTAACACTTGCCGCACTATCGCTGTTGGCAAGGCCACGGAAGATCATCCAGCTATGTGGACTACTTTCACTCAGAGAGGAAGATCAAGTCATCTATTTTGTCCATCAATCGGCAAAAGACTATCTTATTCAGAACGCAGATCCAGAGATCCAGACCGGAATTTTTCCCAATGGACAAGCGGAAGGGCATCACAAAATACTATCACGATCGCTTGAATCCATGTCAAAATTGAAAAGGGATATTTACGATCTGAAGCATCCAGGCTTTCCCATTGCTCGTGTCCCATCTCGATCTCCAGATCCACTTGAACCGATCCGATACGCTTGTATATATTGGGTCGACCATCTCGGTGAAATGGAAACCAGTCAGAATAGGCTTTACCTTTCGGACAACAGCGATGTTGATGCTTTTCTCAAAAGGCGTTTCCTTTACTGGCTGGAAGCTTTGAGCCTCATAAAAAGCATGTCAAGTGGCGTGTCAGCGACAGCTAAGCTAGTCAGCTTGGTCACAGTTAGTAAACCCTTCCCGTGAATATGTCCACCCAGATGCTAATTGATCCAGAGTGTGTCGCGGGATTCTAAACTTTCTAAACTGGTTCGGGATGCACATCGTTTTACTTTGTTTAACAGAGGTCTCATCAAGAACACTCCTCTGCAAGTATATTATTCAGCGCTTATTTTCAGTCCAGCTGAGAGTTTGATACGACAATTTTTCAAGGAACAGGAGCCACATTGGATCACTAAAAAGCCGGCTATGGAACCGGAATGGGGTGCCTGTCTCCAAACTCTGGAGGGCCATAGTCAGCGAGTTTGTTCAGTGGCCTTGTCCTCTGATGGTACACGCATTGCTTCTGGGTCAGGTGATGATACTATCAAGATCTGGGATGCTAGCAGTGGTGCCTGTCTCCAAACCCTAAGGGGCCATAGTGATTCAATCAGTTCAGTGGCCTTGTTCCTGATGGTATTCTTATTGCTTCTGGATCGTATGATAATACTATCAAGATCTGGGATGCTAGCAGTGGTGTCTGCCTTCAAACTCTGAGGGACCATAGTAGTCCAGTCACTTCAGTGGCTTTGTCCTCTGATGGAACACGCATTGCTTCCGGATCGGGTGATAGTACTATCAAGATCTGGGATGTCAGTGGATCCTGTCTCCAAACCTTGAAGGGCCATAGTGAGTGGATTGATTCAGTGGCTTTGTCCCCTGATGGTACAAACATTATTTCTGGGTCAAATGATGGCACTATCAAGGTTTGGAACATTAGCAATGGAAAATGTGTTCAAACCCTGAAGGGTCATGATGGTCTAATCACTTCAGTGGCTTTGTCCCCTGATGGTGCACTCATTGCTTCTGGCTCGTGGAATAGCACTATCAAGGTTTGGGATGCTAGCAGTGGTGACTGCGTTCAAACGCTGAAGGGCCATAGGACCCATCAGATTACCTCAGTGGCTTTGTTCCCTGACGGTACACATATCGTTTCTGGGTCAATTGATGGTACTATCAAGATCTGGGATTCTTCCAGTGGTGCCTGTGTCCAAACACTGGAGGGCCATAGTGGTTCTGTCACTTCAGTGGCCTTGTCTCCTGATGGTACATACATCGCTTCTGGGTCAGGCCATGGCGATAACACTATCAAGCTTTGGGATGCTAGCAGTGCCAGCAGTGCCTGCCTTCAAACCCTGGAGAACCATAGTAAATGGATCACTTCAGTGGCCTTGGCCCCTGATGGTGAATACGTTGCTTCTGGTTCATGGGACAGCACTGTCAAGATCTGGAATGCTAGTAGTGGTGTCTGCCTTCGAACTCTGGGGGGCCATAGTGCTCCTGTCACTTCAGTGGCCTTGTCCCCTGATGGTAGATGCATTGCTTCTGGATCAGGTGATGATACTATTAAGACCTGGGATGCTAGGGATGGAACCTGTGTTCGAACCCTGGAGGGTTATGACAGTGGCTCTATCATCTCAGTGGCTTTGTCCCCTGATGGTACATACATAGTTGCTTCTGGGTCAAGTGATAAGACCGTCAAGATCTGGGATGCTCTCAGCGGTATCTGCATTCGAACCCTGGATGGCCATAGTAAATGGATCGCGTCAGTGGCATTGTCCCCTGACGGCATATATATTGCTTCCAGCTCACAAGATAACACTACCAAGATCTGGGATGTTAGCAGTGGTACCTGCCTCCAAACGCTTGAAAGCCAGGGACAGTCTGTGAGATTTGACGCTGCTACCTCATGGTTTCATACTGAGTTGGGAATAGTCCCATGGAACGAAACATCAAATACCGAGAAAGTCAAGGATACAAATATTCGTGGGACGCCTCAGTATCAGGCCTACAGATTGAACCTTGATTGGACGTGGATCACCTGGAATGACCAGAACATGCTCTGGCTGCCGTGGGAATTTCGCCCAGCGCCATCGGAGTACTGCCTACCGGGCTCATCATGCACAGCGATCACATCAAACAATATGTTCATTGGATGTCAATCAGGTCGGGTCTTAATATTCAATTTCTCCGATAAGGCACCTCTATAACACTAATGGCATTTAAACCCATTCCCTGTCTCAGTTTATTTTTTTCTGATCTCTTCATTACAAAAAGGAGGGTCTGGGAGTGCTATCCTGTTTATAATTCCATGGGGTACTGAACGCAGGCTTCGCAAGAAGGGGGCCAGATGGAGGATCAGTAGCAAAGGCGCCTCACCAAATCATCCCGGCACCGGGGGGATGAAGCAAAAGCTAAACAACAAGAATTAGGCCATAGTTGAAACAATGATAAACAGCATATATAGAGGTGCTAAGCGGCAAAAATAGCTAATCCCTAGGAGGAACGATATACGTTTCTACTTCCTAGTAATGTACTCCGTACAATAGTTTGTCTGCCCAAGTGAGAAAGGCTTCGGTGGAGTCTCACAGCGCCGAAGGAGAGGTGGTCATAGGAGAATACTCCGTAAATAGAAGATGAGAGACTCGTCTGACAATTTAGTTGCGTTGTCCGTAAGCATCTGCGAGAGTCGTAGGGTGCCGCATAATGACGAGTTGACGGAGGATCGCCAGTCGTCGTGATCAGTACACGCGCGGATCTTGGATTGCACGCCGCACGCGCCGATTCGAGAAATTCAACAACCACTTGTCAACCACTTTGACCACTCTACTCTACTATATTCTATCTTAATATACCTCTTGAGGCATTTTCAATTGTTTGGTGCAGTAACGCGATTGACGACGCCATGTCTTCCAAAGGCGCCCTTGAACTGTCCGATGAAGTCACCGGCCAAAGTGCTCTTCCGAGTGAGTCGCCTGCAGTATTTCAATGAGAATGACTGGCCAGTTCTGACGCTATTCAGTGTCCC
The DNA here is from genome assembly GCA_003004525.2 of Aspergillus sp. MA 6038. Classification (NCBI taxonomy): domain Eukaryota; kingdom Fungi; phylum Ascomycota; class Eurotiomycetes; order Eurotiales; family Aspergillaceae; genus Aspergillus; species Aspergillus sp. MA 6038. The sequence continues at coordinate 131,085 of PQME02000012.1, forward strand.
GGATAAAGAAGATTATCCAACTCGATGATGATATTGTTCAATGCTCGACCAACGCTACGTTTGTCATTTCAATCGCCACGGTTAGTGCCCCCCAATAATTCCACATACTGCGTGGCTACAGGCTAATTTGGATATTTTCACACAAGGAAATGTTCATCCAATATCTCGCAGAGCAGGGACATAATGTCGTCAAATCTGAACGGAAACCCCGAAAGACCATTCAATACAAGGACTTGGGTCAGTCTACCCCCAAGACCGGAGGAAGGCCAATGAAAATGATACTAATACTGCGCGGACGGATGGAACAGCTACGGCCGTATCCCGAATAGACAACCTCGAGTTTCTCGCAGACGTTATTCCCAGAACCACCACCTACAAACAGTTCAAGGAAAAGAAGGCGAAGGAAGGCCCCGTGAAATCCGGTGGGATCGAGAAGGGACAGCGGACGCTGAATGGGACAAAATCTCCCAAAGCTAAAGCCAACGGCAAGGCAATGGACCAGGATCATTCGACAACAGGGGAAGAGAAACCATCGCGGAGTGCCGGGGCCCCGATTACACTGGTCGTGGATAGAACAGTTGACACACCACCGTCTGGGGCATCTGGGGATCAAGATCGGGATGTTGAAATGAGAGACCAATGATGTATATCCCTGTACGGAGTAATACTCCATGGGTATGCTCTGAGACGGGGTTGACGACGCATAGACTTGCTTGCATGGAGGAGTTTGGGCGGAGTTCCGGTCTGTTGTTATAGGGTAGGGCGTGTATTCTATTTCGGCAGTGGCCGTGGATACATTGTTTGGGTACCTTTCTAATTCTAATTTAGCATACGGAGGCACAAGTATTTAAACACTGAGCATTCAAATAATGTGCACTCTGTGTACGGAGTACTCCGTACTACTTCATACGTAGTAGAAGATATCGCGGTCTTAGTAATCGCCGCTCTCCACCAATCAGCGCACCCGCGATTCCGATGCGAAAACCTCCCGCAGGCCGTTCCGACTTCCTTCAACCTTCAAATAATAATCAGGCTTCCCTCGGCCACCACTCCACAACCACCTCGCTCTCTCTCCTAACGCCATCTGCAATTGTTCTCTTCAATTGCTGTCCTACTGCCCGTTATGGCTCTCTCCGCCGCTTCCGGTTCCTTGCTGCGCTCGTGCGCTCGCCAGCAGCTGTCTACTACCTCCCGCGCCGCCATCGCCTCCTGCCAACAGCAGAGGGGAGTCGCTGATGCCGCCAAGTCCTCCTTCGACAGTCCGTTTGCCCCCTCCCCGGACTCGACCCTGAAGATCCCCGATTTCAAGAAGTACCAGACCAAGAAGTCTCCTCGTTCGAACCAGGTCTTCTCCTACTTCATGGCCGGTTCCATGGGGTTGGCGTCTGCGGTCGGAGCCAAGGCTACTGTTCAAGGTAAATTTTGTGCCCCATGGTTTTGATAGATCAAGAGGGATTTAGAACGAAGTGGTGTAAGGTGTTGGACAAAGTACAGTCTGGCGTGGGAAATGGTAGTGGAAGAGGAGGAAGCATCACCACCACACTCGTCACGGACAGATGGGCTGATTCAACTTCTCCTGCCAGACTTCTTGGTTAACATGTCCGCCTCTGCGGATGTCCTGGCCCAGGCTAAGGTCGAAGTCGGCCTTGGTGCCATCCCTGAGGGCAAGAACGTACGTCACCCGATATCGCATTGTGTTCCTCCTCCCGGAATACCTGGTGGCAACGGTGATACTAACTGCGTATGACAATAGGTTATCATCAAGTGGCGTGGCAAGCCTGTCTTCATCCGTCACCGTACTCAAGAGGAGATCGATGAGGCCAACAACATTGAGGTCTCCTCCCTTCGGGACCCCCAGCCTGACGAGGACCGTGTCCAGGATCCTAAGTGGCTGGTCATGCTTGGTATGTGCACACTCTGGACCATTGACGAGGTGAATAAGTACTAATATGTTGTCTACAGGTGTCTGCACTCACCTTGGTTGTGTCCCCATCGGTGAGGCCGGTGACTTCGGTGGCTGGTTCTGCCCCTGCCACGGTTCTCACTACGATATCTCCGGCCGTATAAGGAAAGGCCCCGCTCCTCTGAACCTCGAGGTTCCTGCGTACAACTTCCCTGAGGACGACACCATGGTCATCGGTTAAAATGAAAAAAAAATTTTTTTGAAGCTCTATATGCATGGAAAATCGTGATCCTACGATTGGGTATACATAGACCGCTACACTACTTTTAGAGGAGGTGATCGGGGAAGGAAGGTAGAGAAGGTTGGTTTGTTTATTTGCATGTGTTTCTAGATATCACAAACTATTTCTTTTGTGTTCTTCTTATTTTTGGCAACTCCATGTATTCCTGTAGCAATACTACTACTGTGTTTCATTATGTCCAATAAACCGTGTTCCATTGTTGAAGAGCGCATTGTACCTCTATATCAACTAGTCATATACCCCGGAGTACAATCAGCCACCTATAGACCTATAGAGGTAGGTTGGTGTCTTCCTTTCTCTTTTCAAATCGTATTACCAAAATCATAAGGGCCAATTCAGCAGTACCTCATGCTCTGGTATTATTATCCATGGCCGGTAAATACGCCTTTGGTTCCAAATCGATCGATTTATATAATTTGGCACCGGGGACGAGCGGAGAAACTGTGTGGCATCCAAGCACCAAGCATAAGCTCCTTGATAATGTCTAAAACCACCAAAGGAATAAACAAAACTAGTCATTCGAATTTGTCATACCTCAGATCGTATTTTCAATGGTACAGAAGATTTGCTCTTGTCGCTCACTCTATAATATATAACACCAGCAACAGACATAAGGAAAGAAATATACAAGTTACAAAGTTCATGCATAATACCAACATATGAAAGCCATGGCATGGCATGGCATGACAGGATGTAGTAAAAAATTAGAATATAAACAGCGGCGTGCGGTACTGTACCCTATCCCCATCGAAAATCGTGATTCATTCTTTTGTGTTTTGTTTTGTTTTGGCGGGACTCACTTCATCTCGGTCGAATCAGAGCAATAACCAAGCCCATCACCGCGGCACCAGCGGCGGCGCTTTGGATCGCGACGGCTGTGAGATCTCGCTGAGTGATGAAGTAGGTTCTCTCGCTGAACAGGTCATGAAGGGTGCGACGCCAGGACTCCATGGAGGTGGAGGGAGGGGTGATGTAGGCGAAGAGCCGATGGGGATTGACATATTCCAGGGTGAATTGAGTTTGGTCTGCGGAGTGGGTTGAAGTAGGGCTAGGCGCGGATGAGTCCTGCTCAGAAGGGGTTGCTGTGTCTGATGATGTTGAGGCTTGGTCTTGAGTGGTGGCGGTGGTAATCGTAGCCATGGAGGGAGTGGGAGAGTCTTCAACTTGAGCAGAAGTAACGACCTGAGGATCATCCAAGGACTTTTCCTTCTCCAGCGCTTCCATGACCTTCTCCTCAAAGCCCTTGACCAGCCTCTTCCGCCGCCAGGGCTCCACCCCGATCTGGAAGATCAGAAACAGCAGGACGTTCACCCCCATCAGGCCCCAGGTACCCCAGGTACTCATCCGGCGGATCTTATCCGACCAAACCTGTTCCTCGTGGTACCGGGAGAGGATGCTCTTGCTGAGCTGTCCCGCGGCCTCTTCCGCCTCACGCTCAGCCTTGGACAGGGCCTCCTGGGCCTCGTGCTCGGCTACTTCGTTGGTGTGGTCGTTGCGATATAGGGAGGTGAAGCGCTCCAGGTCCACAGACGACCAGGCATGTTTGCGCTGAAGGAGTTCGTTGACTTCTCGCTGGGAGGTGGAGCGACGGTTGATGGCGCCGGCGTAATCTTCTTTGGCTTCACGGACATGGAGACGAGCTGTACGAAGACGTTCCTCTGTTTCGGTCAGGAAATGACAGGATCATTATTTTAGTCAATGGAACATAGCTTACCTTGGTGCTGGATATCTCTCTTCAGTGCCTCGATGGAAGAATAACCGGTCAGGTCGTTCAACCGCTGCCCCGCCACGAAGACATTGGATTGGACATTATCCATCATCTCGCTGAATTGCTTCGAATACCGTGACCTACGATTCTCCAGATTGGACGGCAGACGGCCTCCCTTTTGCTCACTGCCATTGGGGCCATCCCCTTCCGGACCCTGCATAGCCTGAGCATTCTCGAAATTCACCCCAGCCGTAGAAGTATCCTTCTGACCCTCTGCACCCACATCACCGTACTTAGAGAAATCACCCTCCTGCGGTAAAGTCATGATGGGGCCATGGGGGTGGTGTTCTCTTGCTCGGTCTCTCCCAGCACCCTCTCCGCCATCAGCCTCCTTCACTTTACTATTCTTACTCCTGCCCTCCGTCTCCCCGTCGGGAGGAAACAAATTTTGCTGCTGTGATCGAAATTGGCATCTTCTGCAGACCGAAAACCCTCTCGTTGACTGGTTTCCTCTACCCGCGTGGAGGAACAAGGACCTCGGAGCAGCGGACGGGATGCGTACCGGCCGACGGGCGGCGGTAGTAGTACTAGTGGACGAAGTGGTGGTGGTGGTTCTTGAAAAGGTAGAAAGGCCCGGGGTTTTTAAAGTCTGCCGCAGCAGTAATGGCATGGACTGCATGACCAATTGACAATGGCCACTGGGAGTTCCTTTTTCAAGCCAACCCGCTTTTGGTATTTGGTGTGGTGTTGGTTTTTGAGGGGAAATCAATAACGCGGGTGGTGGTGGATAATCCCGGCAGCTGAAAGCGGTGCAGAAAGTTCGGAAGGGCGGTAGGAGGACCGCGGTTTTTCGATCTGATAAGAAATTAGGATTATTTCTTTGCTGGTGTAGAAGATGAGTGTTTACGATTGGGATATATCTGGATTTATATAGAGTATTCAGTGGTAGTTGTCTTACTTCGAGCATACTTCCCAGTCGAAGCTGCTGCTGGACATGCAGACATGGAGCTGAACGGACCCATATTTATTTGCAGACAAACTGAACGTCGAGCACCAATACCAGGGATGGTGATAGTATGGATATAAACGAATCAAAGACTGCCAAGGAAACCTAACAAAAACTCCTTGTGAAAACAACTGAGAGGACCAGAAAGCCGAATGAAGGTAAAAAGGGTATAACATGAAGCCGGCATATACACCCCAGAGTTATTGTCTCTCATCCTTTTGCCTTACTCCTGCGTCTGCACCTTATTGTCTCCTTTCACAGCCTCCGCATACGTAGGCGGGGCACGACCCTGGCTACTGCCTTCAGCTCCCTCACCCGGACCCTCTTCGTAACCGTGCTGCTTAGGAGCAGAAGTTGTATTTGCCGCCGGAGCGGGCTGCGATCCAAGGGTCCCGTACGTCCTCGGCGACGGATTCTGAAGAGGCTGATGCGCGACGTAGTAGTATGCAACCCGGCCGTTCTCGACGTCCCGCCCTGACTCGGCTGAGCCGGGGACGGGTTCATAGTTGAGGTCATCATAATCCGGCTCTGGGTTCTTGAGGATGATATACCATGCGTGGAGGAGACCAGGGACGTATCCGAGACAACAGAGCGCGAGGTTTATGATGGAGTCAGCCGTGCAGATGCCCACCTTGATCCAGACTGGTAGAAGTTAGCGACCGTTTCTGCGAAATAAAGGCCAACGAGCCAAGGGCTCCTGCTAGCCATGACGGGGGTTGGGAAATATGGTCGAACTTACCTGCGACTGGTGGGAAGAAAACCGCAAGGACTCCCAGGAAGATGTCTGAACCACACATGCTTACGATGGTAGGTAGAGTCACCACCTTCTTCTCCCTAGTCACGCGGAAAGGGGCGAAACTGAGAAATAGTTCAGTTGTGTCGCTGGACAATAACTGCCAGACAGTAGAAGGTAAGCTGTGTTATTTGGATATGGACAGGACGAGAGACGAGCAAGCCTGGAATTCTTTGTTGCGATGATGCGACGAGGCTGACCCTACGGATAGCGATGCTCTGCTTCCGGTCAGATGACGTCGAGTCACCTGACCTCGCGGGGCAATGACAGAGAATTGAGGCACAATTCTCGAAATTCTTAGCAGCACAAAGTACTAGAGCAATTGGGATAAGTTAGTGGTTTACGGAGTAGACGACTGGGGTTTCAAGGGTGTTGTTCAGAGAGATCTTATCGTTGAGATGATATTTATGTGTAAAAAAGACACGAAATGGACTGATAAATATTCTGATCTGCTTGGGACTTGAAGCCCCTTATTCTGACATTGCACAAGGTTTACTCGAGTGTCTGGTACCTTGGTTAGAATATAGGCTTGGAGATGGTGACCTTGGCAATACCTCTTGTACGGTGTACAGAGGTCTGTCATAGCACCTTTTGAAATATAATACTTAGAGAGCTCTGGTAAAAGTAGTAGTTAATATAGATCCTGCATGGTCGTTCTCCAGGCCTGGTCCACCAACTATCACCATGTGGCCTGTGGAGTCTTTCTGTACGGAACCGGTGAGGATTGTTGCATACTCCCAGCAGCACCTTAGAACATGAGTCAGAATGATGCGTACTGAGTAGAGAATGCCCCTGACCCGATGATTCACCCAGGATTTATAGTTACACGCACTCTATTGCAGATGAATCCAACATCACATAGGCACTGCATGAAAGTACTTCGGAGTAAGGCTGGCACATTGTAGCAGTCTATAACTGACTGCCATGCACCCACATGCACTTGACATATCCCGGATGGACAACGCTCATGGATGCAGGTCTCCTGTCCAAACATAGGGATCGCCCCAATTGAAGAAACGGTGCGATGCGCTGGACCAAACCGCTCAAATTTTAAAGTCACCGTACTCCCGTATTACGGAGCCGGCGCTTAGCACAGGACGGACGGACTGAAGCTCAATATTCCGTGACTTGGCGTTGATCTGCTGCGAGTCACGTCGGCTCTAGCTCCTGAGAGCAAAGGCATGGTCAGCGTTGCGTTCTTGCATGCAATGTCTCGTCCTATGTGTTTGTTCCTGCTGGACTGACCCCACTTGCCCTATATCACCGTCCACCCCGGCGTTTTGTTTCTGCACTAAGGAGTATTACTCCGAGTACAGAGTACGGCACGGTCCCGACGATCAAGCCTTTATTCAGTATTTGGTGGATCTCAATTTCGCAGCCTTTTTTTGGAACCGTGTGGAGGCCGGCGATGTTTAATTGCAGTTAGGCTTTTCCTGCCTGGCTTTGAAACTCCTTTTCAAATCTCTGCTGCCCTGCTCGTTGAAAGTAAAATTTTCTCTTTCTGCCGCGATATCGTATACTGTCCGGGTTTCTCACCCGGCGTCTCTCTGGCGCAGACATTGTCGCTGGCCACAGAGTCGGCTCTGGCCCGTCCGTCGATCTCGTGCTGCCCGTCCCGTGATCTTGTTGTGTCTCTTTCTCGACCTAAGGGACAGGAAGAGGGTTTCTCTCGTCTTCCCTCCCAATTCTCGTTTCATTTCATTTCTTTCCTTTTTCCCACCTTTTCTACTTCGTCAATCGGGGTCTTTTCAATTCGTCTATCTCTTTCTCTCTGCGAGAGTGTTACAACTCTACTTCGTGGGCTCTCTCCTTGCCCCCCGTTTCTTGCCTTTTCTTCGGCCCTCCGATTTGTTGTGGGAATCCAGCCATTCATTTATCGCTTCTTCTCTTCAATTCCTTATTTAATTTCTAAAATTTTCCCTTGCAATTTGACTCTCACTCGACGCGTTCTTACCAATTGAAGTGCTACATTCGCCGATTTTGGTCGCCCAGGAGGTTGTGATACGATACTGTGAACAAGGGAACGGAAGCTAGAAGGACATGAGGATATTGGTCTTGCCATTGATTCGCTAGGCCATCGTCGATTCTCAACTCTGCAATCGATTGAATATCGTAGATTTTATTTCGATTGGTTGAGATCGTTCTCTTCTACTGCGTACGCGCCGCGGATACGCCATGCCCGACAATTGCATTTCCCTGTCGGGGTCGTCCCAATGCCCTGCCTACAGTTCCTCTTCGATATCGACCAGCTCCAGCCAATTTACAGACTTGTAGGTTATCAGACTTTCGTCCTTGTGGACTACTTTTGCTGACAACGCGACAGTCCATTCTTGCGAAATGTCTCGACCCTGGAAGGTTTTGACAAAGCATTGAGCGATTATGTGTTGGGATCTTATGTTCGGACAAAGTAAGACTTGTTCGTCGCACGGTTGAAGAGGAGAGAACTAATCCATGCTCGTCGCTAGATATGTAAACTATCTGGGTTGCCAGGGCGCCAACCTTACTGACACCGATGAATTCTATGCCCGCTACACCACTAGCTCAATATGCAATGGACTGGTTCAAAGCTCCAAGAGCGATTGCAACCTGTCCGATGGCGATTCGAGACCGCTTTGTGCAGACACATGTGTATGTTCCCCTAGGTTCGTCGTTAGACAATCAACAAGTATACTGACGCTGTACCAGGCTTTGATGGCGACAAGCGAACAGGAGATTGTGGTCAATTCCGAATTGTGCCCTGGTTTGGATGACGACTATATGAAGCAGATTCGCTCTGACTTCACCGTGTGCGCTCTGCCGGCCGACTCGCTCACCGGTAGCTGCGTGTCGGGAGCAGAAAACGAGCCCGATGAGTGTGGGTTCGGACCGAACGTCATGGGTTTGTGCCGCTATTGCTCGTCGAACTCTCCCAATGCGACTGATTCTTGTTGCACGGGCGCGAATGCTGCAAGTCGATGCGAAAATGTAACACTGCCAACCACGACCGCGACTCTACCGCCTATCGTTCCGTCCTCTAGCTCGACAGGAGGAGCTGGTGGTTCTCACCATGGTCTCTCGGGAGGCCAGATTGCAGGTGCTGTTGTTGGCTCGGTTGTTGGGTTTGCATTATTGGTCGCTCTTGTTGTCCTTGCTTTCCTATGCCTACGGCGCAGACGCAAGGCGCAAAGTGATGGTGGTCTGAACCAGCCCAACCCGCAGAGAAAAGGTGCCTCTCCGTCGTCGATGCATGAGGTTCAGGACAGACCATCTTTCAATTTTGTCCCTGGTTCACGGGTCACTCGGATGACTGCTCTACGAGAAATGCCTAGTCTTTCGGGACGCTCTCGTTCGCGGATTTTCGGTGGTTCTGGCACTAAGCAGAGTAGTGCTTCTGGATCAGAGGCGACCAGCGCGAGCCCCGGGGCGATGTCTAAGCGGATTCCTCCTGTGACCGGGAAGCGCAATGGCTCGCTCACAAGTAGCTCGGTGCTGGCTGGTGCGAGCAATGACACATCGCCCCGTTCAGGAACAGCTGGCAACTATTCTTCCCCAGGAAGAGAATCTAGCGGAAAGTCCGAGCAAATGTCTGCCTTCCAGGATTACTACTCGCAAGATAACATTCACCCCGGTGACCGGGTTGCTGTTCTTTGGGCATACCAGCCACGCGCAGGTGACGAATTCGCCTTGGACCGTGGTGAAATGTTGAAGATTATAGGTATCTGGGACGACGGCTGGGCGACTGGCGTTCGTGTGCCAGATAACGCTGAGAACTATGACTTTAAGCGTCGCGAACAACGCGACAGTGGCGTGTCAAACGGTTCTCATCAGGTGACTTCGCCAGCCCCAACTGGGGACATCAAGGCATTTCCGCTGGTTTGCGTTTGTCTACCGCAGCATTGGAGAAAGATCATTGATGGTGTTGATCCAGATGATGATGACTCTATTTAAGCGTTTGGTCGGCAGCATTCCTAATCTACTAGCGAGTTCTTTGACGTCCTTTACGATTTTACCTTTGTCTATTCTCCTTTCTCTTCTATTTTCTCTTTCCTCGTCCTACACCACGAAAGCAATTGTCACCGGCGACCCGAAGCGGCTGGGGAGCCTACAGACGTCCTCCGTACTTGCGCGCGGCCGAAAGGTTCATACAGCACTCTACGCTCCTTTCGCAAATACCCCGTTCTTCTTGTCGCCCGCGTCGAATTCACATTACTACCATTCCTTTTGTTTATCCTTACCAGTTGTCCAGAGCGGACCTTTGAACATGCCATGGTCGTGATAGCCCTTATCTCGGGCTATCTTTCTATTCGAAGATGGCGTTGGTAAGAAGCTCGTCGGAATACTTGTGAGATGATTTCATATGCTTTTCCTTTAAACTACTTATTTTTATACCCCATCTTACGGCAGCGACTTTGTTATTCTGTATTTCGGACTTGCCATTCTCTTCATATTACTTGATTCTTAGTACATATTGATCCATGTGCATATATAAATTCTATTCAAATAGAAACAATGACCCCAGGTCTTTTGCTGTTTCTCTAGAACCGTCAAGTAGCAATTCCGGGTAATCCTTAACCGCCTGTAGCCAGCAGGGGTTTTACTAAGCCATACAAACCGAGTAACTACCCCTCATGTCGTCGTCTTTCTGGTGTCGAATCACCTCATTGTCAGACCATATAGATTATAAATCACCATGCCTTTAATAAAGCCAAAAGGCCGTCAATGGAAGCTAGAATATTCCTAACAACCACAACCGGAAACCCTCACGCAGTGCGCAATTGAACCATATACAGCATACTCTGTACAGTATGGCATCCCCCAAGATCATTCTGTACACCTACCATGGGTGCCCGTGGGCACACCGTGCACACATTACCCTTAAGGAAACCGGCCTCAACTACGAGGAAGTGATTATTGACATCCGAAAGCCGCGTGAACCCTGGTATCTCGAGGTCAACCCTGTACGTCAATTGCTCCCTTGAGACATAGAATGTAGTTGGAGCTAAGAACAACAGCGCGGCCTCGTCCCTAGCCTCTCCTACAATGGTCAAATCCTCACCGAATCCGCTGTCGTTTCGCAGTTCATCGCAGATGCGCACCCTTCGCACCTCCTCCCGCCCTCGGGACCCGTCGACAACGCCCTTTATCGCGCACGTGTGAGTTTCTTCGTCGACGCTTTCTTCAGCAAAGTCCAGCCGAACGTGATCGCTGGCGTGCGCTCTGCATCTGAGGGCGAGCGCGATGCGGCCACGGAGGCGTTGGTGAATGCGGTTATCAAGGAGGTTGAGCCGTTGTTGGTGGAGAATGATAAAGGGCAGGGGCCCTTTTTTGGGGGCAGTGATCGGTTGACGTTTGCTGAAGTGAGTTCCGCCATTTTCCTTAGTTACTGTAGGAGTATGTTTTGGTTAACATTGAGGGTGGCCAGGTCCTATCCGGTCCCTTCCTTCTTCGCATCCTGGCCTTTGGCAAGCCCGAGCACGGCCTGCTCAGCGCAAAACTCCTGGCATTGTTGAAAGCAAAGGCACCCCGGTTCCAGCGCTGGGCGGAGGCGACGGTGAGCCAGGAGAGTGTCAATTATATCTGGGACGAGCAGGCGGTGGTGGATCATACCCGGGCCAAGTTTGCGCCTAAGCCTTAATATCGCATAGACATTATACGACATTGAATAGGGGTACGTATTTTGAATGCTGTTGTTTTATAACTAGTTATGAAGTTAGTCACTTCTGATATGGTTAGTCATGCTTCCAAGGCCGTTGAGTGTCCGGAACACGGTGTCTTTGTTTTGACGGGCAGCACGAGTGTTGACGGACAGCCCCCCACATGGACGTACATGAACGTGAAGATATAGCATATGCAACTGTAGGCGTAGCCATCATCTACATATTTAGTCTCTCATACTTCTCCGTACTGTGCTACTAAATAAATACTCCTAATACTATTAATGCATTCAGGGGACTGGCGAAGTCACGTGCCGCATTGCCTCCCCACCATCGCAGGCCGCCTAAAGCCCCTCTATCTCTCCTTCTCTCTTCTCCTCTTCCTCCCACACCGTTTTCCTCCCCACCTTCCGTCCGTCAGAGAATAAAAAGGTTCTTCGCGAGATTTTAATCGGTGAGTTATTCTCTTTATTTGTTAGGGCCTCCGGAATGTGTCCGATCGTTCAGGAGATATCTCTTTACATATTATTTACGCCTTGGACCGCCTTCCTGAATGACGACGCCCGGGGCTCGGCTGTTGAACAACGAAAAAGGGAATTGGAAAGTTGGCCACTTGGAATGAATATAGTTACTGACGGGAGGAAATATCGCATGCTAGCGCAGGTTCATTTCTTTCTCTCTCAAAAATCACCTTGAAAATATAATCCCTCCTCCGTCATCAACTTCGTTCTTTTAGATTTCGTTGTGTCTTGTTGCCGCAACCATGGTGTGTATACTGACCCTCCCCCCTCCACCATAAAGTCTTCTCTCTGGCATGGGGACTAATGTATTCTTGGTTTATCACAGGTCGGATCTGGGTATGTTCAGGAACAACTATGTTACTCTTCCTAACTCATAGCCGGAAAATAAACAAAACGGTTCTGCCTGCTGTCAGAGAACTATGGCTGATGGAAGACTACTGCCACTAGTGTCGCCATCGGGGATGATATCCACAATACCTTCAGGGAATTCCAAATGAGCGGCAACTCGAAGGGGAACAAGATCAAGTTCATCATCTTCAAGATCGCCGACAACAAGAAGGAGGTGGTCATCGATGATGTCTCGCAGGAAACCGATTATGAGGTTTTCCGTAGCAAGCTCGAATCCGCCCGCGACGACGAGGGCAACCCCGCTCCTCGTTATGCTGTCTACGACGTCGAGTACGAGCTTCCTGGTGAGGGCAAGAGGTATGATACATTGATCGACATCTTGCTGTTATGCATTGCCGTTATGAAGGGGGGGTAGTGTGAACTGACCCTGGTCTTTTTAACTTGCAGATCCAAGATCATTTTCATATCTTGGGTTCCCAGCGGCGCTGCCACTCGTGTATGTTTCTATCCTGTGGATCCTCCATAATCAGTGATCACAGTCGCTAATAAGAACAGTGGTCCATGATTTACGCCAGCACCCGCGAGAGCTTGAGGCTCGCTCTTAACGTCGCCAACTCGATTCACGCAGACGAGAAGTCCGAGATTGAGTGGAAAGCAGTTCTGGCGGAGGCTAGCGGTGGAAAGGTTGGTAAATAAACAGTTGGCGCCGGCTGGGTCCGGGCCAGGTGGGAGAAAGAGAGCGAGTAGAGTACGTGCAGGTTCTGATGTTTGCATTGCACTGCTCCGTCGCGGTTTGTACGGAGTGTCTCAACCGACCAACCAATCAATCCAAATCACATGTTTTCCTTATCCTTTGTCCCTCTCTCTGTGTCTCCTTTCCTGCATACATACACGTTAGCTTCAATACGAGATTTTCTACGACATGAGAGTTCCGAGTCACGACGGTGGATTTGCCATGGATGCGCATTTGAAGGCCAAATTGTTAGCATTGCAATCATTCCTCCAGTACAGAATAGTGCCGTGTAGAGTAGTCTTGTCTCTGGACCTGGGAATCGTATGATGCTTGTACGCGTATAGAGAGAGGACTCTTAATATGGAAGCAAACCCCGACGGGGCGGACGTGCGGCCACGGCCAATCAGCGGCCCGCTAAAACCGGGACTAAGCTTGCCCATCCGAGATTCGCCCAACCTCAAAAGAGTCTTCCCTTCTGTCTTCGCATTCTCTTGATCCGACCCCTCCTAGTTGTCGTCCATATCTAATCAGTTATCTTTTTAATCCTTTTTCCTTTTTTAGGGAGTCGACTCTCGTGGTCTGTAGAGGCCTTCTTTGGATTATCAATTCAGTCTTGAACTTTTCCCTTCGTTCCGTCGGTTCCCCACGCACAACGTCCTCGCACACACACAACGCAACATACATCACTACGCCATGTTTCTTCGATCCGCCACCCGGGCTGCTGCTCTTCGCAGTTCAGCGATCCGCACCGCCCCGAGCCCAATGGCTTGTCTGACGACCGTCCGTCCTCAAGCCCAGCAGGCCGCCGTCGCCGTTCCCCAGCAGACCCGCGCCGCATCCGAGCATGCCATCGCGAACCCGACCCTGGCATCGATCGAGAAGCGCTGGGAGGCCTTGCCGCCTCAGGAGCAGGCTGATCTGTGGATGCAGCTGCGTGACCGGATGAAGGTGGACTGGCACCAGATGACGGCCCAGGAGAAGAAGGCTGGTATGCGTATACCCCTTTCGGGAGGAAGTGTTTTGATTTAAATGAATAGCAGGGAATAAGTGGATGTTGGAATTGATATCACTGACCACGAGAGATAACAGCCTACTGGATTGCTTTCGGTCCTCACGGCCCTCGCGCCCAGGCTCCCAAGGGAGAAGGCCTGCGGGTACTGGCCAAGGTGACCCAGCTTGTGCTTGCTTCGGTTGCTGTGTTCTATGGTATTCACTTGTTCGCGAAGCCGAACCCCCGGACTATGTCCAAGGAGTACCAGGAGGCTAGCAACGAATACGCTAGGGTACGTTACCCGCCCACGTATACAAGAGAAAAAGAAAAACGGATGAATGGATGACTGACATGAACTACAGCAAGAGCGTATGAACCCCATCTACGGTATCAGCAGCGAAGGCTACCAGGGCGAGGGCTTCGTGCAGAGCGGCCCGGCCGAGAAGGAATAAACAGGGAGCCAGAAGCACGCAGGGGCAGCGAATAAATAATCCGACGAGCCGGACGGACAGGGGCCCGAGGGTTGTTCTCCTCCTCTCTAGCCCGTCCGTTTTGCATACACACCATCCCCGTCCTGCGCCTTGTTGTGCCTCTTTTGAAAAGACCCTGGGCCGACCCTGCTGCGTTCGATTGCGGCCGTTCGATTGCAATTGCGATTTCCCGATGGTTGATTTCTTTCGTCTTGTTCCCGTCTACATGTGACCCCAACAACTCGTGTACTCCGTACTGTGCGATAATCGGTGTATTTCCTTTGTAGCTATAGAGCGTTTGCATGTTCAGAAGTCTTCTGTAGGATATTATATCTTGCTGTAATTGAGAATGGTATGGTATAGCGTCATAGCTGGGCGTGGGAGGTTATGGCGTGGTCATGATACCGGACAAATCGGAAGTGTATCGGATATGGACATGAATGGCTCTTAGTACTCTGTATATGGTCCATGCTATAACCCTTTCTAAGATTGTTCAGACTACTATGGTATAAGTACGGCTCAATACTGGGTACTACTTTAATGCTAGTAATTACTTGGTAAGTCCAGCGACGAGTCACTACAAGTATGGCTATACCCAAGAGTAGTCGGTGACACATTGCGGGAACACCACGTCAGAGATTTCCCAGCCAGACACGGTTGGCGTTCGTCCGAGACTGTACTACGTAGGAGTAACTAGGAGGACGGAGGATTACATACTGCACTCTTGTACAGAGTACGTTTTGGTCATAGCTACGATTTTGATATTCTGGTATTTATATTGTATTTATTATATTTTTTTGGGGATAATTGAATTGATTGAATTGACTGAATTGAACATCTACAGTACTAGTTATAAAAATAATAGCTATAGCTCTGCCGGGCAAAAGGTGCTCCGATAGTCGGGGTATGACGGTATTTCCAGCTCCCTGCATCCGGTTGCCAAGGTTGTGTGTTTCGCGTAACACCACCACTGACTTGAGTATTCTACCATGATGTTGAACACGGTAGAGGAAGACGGAAAAGATTGAATAGAATGAATAGAATGAGTAGAATAGATAAACATACTCTGTAGTCTATAATCTTTAATCACCAAATCACTGTTCACTCCGTATGCTGCAGAATAACCAGTTCCGGGCTCGGCACATCACGGGACCGTCGGCAAAACCGCCCCGGAAAGGCAAAGGCATTCCGCGTGTGTGTGTGTTTCTGTGTGCTCTCTGTGCCTGTTGCTCTCTCTCTCTCCGCTGGGCTCTGCTCAATCTCTTCTCTTCCTCTTCTCTTCTCCTCTTCTTCTCCTCCTCTCCCCGTCAACCTCTCTTCCCTCCTCCCAATCTCTTATCCTCTTTTTTATCCTATCCCTCTTAATCACTCCCCGTCATCATGTTCAAGAGGTATGTCATGCTTGCCCTTCTTTTCTTTTTTTTCCCTTTTTCCTTCATTGCTCTTCCTTTCTCTACTGCTTTCCTCTCTAACTAATCTCGTTTCTAGTGGTCTCGCCCGGACCCTCGGGAGGGCTGCTTTTGCTCGTCCGGCCGCCCCCGTCGCTCGCGCCGCTTTCCAGCCTCTCAGATCCAACGGCCTTCCTTCTCTGACCAGATTCGCCAGCTCTGAGGCCGCTGCTTCGTCCTCTCAGATTGGAAAGATTCACCAGGTCATTGGTGCCGTCGTTGACGGTATGTTGTTTTTCTTCCCACCCCCCTGCTTGCTTGCTGCTACTTCCTTGTTCCCGCCCGCTCCCGCGCCCGCCGCCCACACGCATACGCACAACCGGCGGTGGTTCGACTAGAGGGATGGTTGCGAAAATCTTTTTACGGTCGCGATATCCTTTGAATACCGTTGAATTCATATCTACATTGTCGTCTCTTCATCTGAATATTCACCCTTCTGACTCTGAACTGTTTAGTGAAATTCGAGGGTGACAAGCTCCCTGCCATTCTCAACGCCATCGAGACCGACAACAATGGCCAGAAGCTGGTCCTCGAGGTCGCCGTACGTTCTATCCTTCCATTGAATTTTTCTCGCAAGTCCAAGAGACTAACGTCAACAGCAACACATGGGTGAGAGTGTCGTCCGTACTATTGCTATGGATGGTAAGCTTCCTTTTCTCCTCGACTTCCTAAACGGGCAATGGTGGCGCCTCTTCCTGTGGCCGTCCATCTAACTCCAAACATCCTCTCTTCAATCAAAAAGGACCGTCATTGACTTCCCCAGGTACCGAGGGTCTGACCCGCGGTCTTGCCGCCCGTGACACTGGTGCCCCCATCACCATCCCCGTCGGCCCCGGCACTCTCGGCCGTATCCTCAACGTCACTGGTGACCCCATTGACGAGCGTGGTCCTATCAAGGCCACCACCCACCTGCCCATCCACGCGGAGCCCCCGCCGTTCATCGAGCAGTCCACTGAGGCTGAGGTTCTCGTCACCGGTATTAAGGTCGTCGACCTGCTGGCCCCCTACGCCCGTGGTGGTAAGATTGGTCTCTTCGGTGGTGCCGGTGTCGGTAAGACCGTCTTCATTCAGGAGTTGATCGTAAGTCTTTTGGCCTTCTGAAAGAAGGATCCTGCTGACCATTTCAAGAACAACATTGCCAAGGCTCACGGTGGTTACTCCGTCTTCTGTGGTGTCGGTGAGCGTACTCGTGAGGGTAACGACTTGTACCATGAAATGCAGGAGACTGGTGTCATTCAGCTCGACGGTGACTCCAAGGTGTCCCTTGTGTTCGGTCAGATGAACGAGCCCCCAGGCGCCCGTGCCCGTGTTGCCCTCACCGGTCTCACCATCGCCGAATACTTCCGTGACATTGAGGGTCAGGACGTGCTGGTCTTCATTGACAACATTTTCCGTTTCACCCAGGCCGGTTCCGAGGTGTCTGCCCTGCTGGGTCGTATCCCCTCCGCTGTCGGTTACCAGCCCACCCTGGCCATTGACATGGGTGGTATGCAGGAGCGTATCACCACCACCACCAAGGGTTCCATTACCTCAGTCCAGGCCGTCTACGTCCCCGCTGACGACTTGACTGACCCCGCTCCCGCCACCACCTTCGCTCACTTGGACGCTACCACTGTCTTGTCCCGTGGTATCTCCGAGTTGGGTATCTACCCCGCTGTCGACCCTCTCGACTCCAAGTCGCGTATGCTTGACCCCCGTATTGTCGGCCAGGAGCACTACGACACTGCCTCCCGTGTCCAGCAGATGATCCAGGAGTACAAGTCGCTCCAGGATATCATTGCCATTCTTGGTATGGACGAATTGTCCGAAGCTGACAAGCTGACTGTCGAGCGGGCCCGTAAGCTCCAGCGTTTCCTGAGCCAGCCTTTCACCGTTGCCCAGGTTTTCACTGGTATCGAGGGTAAGCTCGTCGATCTGAAGGACACCATTTCCTCCTTCCAGGCCGTCATCAACGGCGAGGGTGACGATCTCCCTGAAGGTGCTTTCTACATGGTTGGTGACTTCGCGTCGGCCCGTGCCAAGGGTGAGCAGATCCTGGCTGAGCTTGAGGGCAAGGCCTAAATGTAATATTGTTTGTGTTTTTTGAGAGCGCCCCCCCCACCTTTACCTGTCTTCCCCCTTTTCTTTTTTTCTTTTTATTTTAAATCTAGAGATCATGGACTTTCTTCCGTGTCCGTTTTCTTGTGATGTGTTGTGTGTACAGTACTCGATCTTAAGAAAAGGGATTTGAAAGAAAGCCCATTTTCCGTCCATATATTTAAAAAGGAAAAGAAAAAAAAGGGAAAGAGGAGAAGACAAGGAAGAGAGAAAAAGGAGCCGTCTGTGTCCGTCCCCTTCCCCGACAACCAACCCTACTATTATGCCCCCCCTCCTTGTAAGCCTGGATGCAGACATCCAAGCTTCGTGTTCAATTAGATATATGCCCCTATGTAAGTAAACTACGTTATATTTGAAAACAACTATAGGCAGCCTGTGTTATCCTGGCTGGGACAATATATCATACTGTCTCTTTGTAGGGCTCAGTAGCCATGGAGCTGCTGGTATTGATGCAATGTCCTGTTTCATAGCACTGACACTAGTTACAAATAATCATTCATGGCCAATACACAATCCTAACAATTATGTAGAAACGCCCACCAAGAACAAAAGTCCAAAAACAAGAATTATCGATCAGGTCACATGAGCTGTCATCCTGCAGGGTTGTTCTTGTTGAGCTTTAGACTCGAGCTTCCCCGCGCGTGATGTAGCACTGGACCAGACTCCTCTTGCTCTTGCTTTATGGCTGTCATTGACACTGAACCGGGGATATTCTAGTGCTTTCAATTTTGATTAACTCAATTAATTAGATATCTAATATATCCATCTCCTCGAAAGCCACAAACGGACGATAGCTACCATGGCCAGCGCTGGTTCTACCCGACCCGATGGGACGGGTTAGTACAATCCAACCGTCCATCTCTGCCCAACTCCACCTCCGTCTTGGGCCATTATGTCACGTTTCTGTCTGTTTGCTAACAATTACCAGGAGTCATCGACTTGGATCCCTGGCTCGAACCGTTCCGCAAGGACTTACGACAGCGATACCAGATCGCAGAGGACTGGATCGGACGGATTAATGAGACCGAGGGGGGTTTGGAGAAGTTTAGCAGAGTATGCATATGGTGGAATTGAGCTGGATAGTGCTAATGTGATGATGATAGGGCTATGAAGTCTTCGGCCTTACTGCGCATGACAACGGCGACATTACATATCGAGAATGGGCGCCTAATGCTGTCCAGGCGAGCCTTGTGGGTGATTTTAGTACGTTCCATTGCATTGATAAAAGGCTACCCGGAAACGAGTTAACTGTGGTAGATAATTGGGATGTGTCGGCCACCGAAATGACCAAGAATGAGTTTGGGGTGTGGGAGGTTTTGATACCAGGGAGGGATGGAGCACCTGTGATTCCGCACGGTAGTAAGGTTAAAATAACCATGCTGACTCCCAACGGAGAGCGGATCTGGCGACTACCTGCATGGATCGAGAGGGTTGTGCAGGACTTAAGTGTGTCCCCGATCTACGAATCTGTTTTCTGGAATCCTCCTAAGGGAGAACGATATACGTTTCAGCACGAGCGGCCCAAGAAGCCCAAGAGTCTTCGTATCTACGAGGCGCATGTGGGAATCTCATCCCCCGAGCCTAAAGTAACCACCTACAAGGAATTCACGGCAACAATGCTCCCGCGGATCAGAGATCTAGGCTACAACGCCATCCAGCTCATGGCAATCATGGAGCACGCCTACTACGCCAGTTTCGGCTACCAAGTCAACAGTTTCTTCGCATCCAGCAGCCGCTACGGCACGCCCGAGGACCTAAAGGAACTCATCGACACCGCGCACAGCATGAACCTCATCGTCCTCCTGGACGTTGTGCATAGCCATGCCTCGAAAAATGTCCAGGACGGGCTGAACCAGTTCGATGGCTCGGACCATTTGTATTTCCACGAGGGTGACAAGGGGCGTCATGAACAGTGGGATAGTCGGCTGTTTAATTATGGGAGCCACGAGGTGTTGCGATTCTTGTTGAGCAATTTGCGCTACTGGATGGAAATCTATCAGTTCGATGGGTTTCGGTTTGATGGGGTTACTAGTATGCTTTATACGCATCATGGGATTGGGACGTATGTTTACCTACCTACTACTCTTGGCTTATGACTGACCAGTACAGTGGTTTCTCAGGTGGCTATCATGAATACTTCGGCCCCTCAGTGGACAGCGAAGGTGTGATGTACCTAATCCTTGCCAATGAGATGCTCCACAGTCTCTATCCCAATTGTATCACCGTCGCCGAGGATGTGTCTGGCATGCCCGCACTCTGCCTTCCACATGCACTGGGCGGGATTGGATTCGACTACAGGCTCGCCATGGCAATTCCGGACTTTTACATCAAAACCCTGAAAGAGAAGGCCGACGAGGAATGGGATCTGGGGAGTCTGATGTATACGCTGACCAATAGGCGGCATGGGGAGAAGACGATTGCTTATGCTGAGAGTCATGATCAGGCGTAAGCCATTTATTTCCCATTTTCAGTGAACAATTCATACTAAAACAATGCGCAGCCTTGTCGGTGACAAAACCCTAATGATGTGGCTTTGCGACAAAGACCTCTATACCCACATGTCCGTCCTCAGCCCCCTGAACGACGTGGTATCTCGTGGCATCTCCCTCCACAAACTCATCCGTCTTCTCACTCACGCCCTGGGCGGCGAAGCCTACCTCAACTTCCAGGGCAACGAATTCGGCCACCCGGAATGGCTCGACTTCCCACGAGCAGGAAACAACAATTCCTTCTGGTATGCCCGGCGCCAACTAACCCTAACCACACAGAGCGACCCACCCTTGCGCTACACCTTGCTTAACAACTTCGATCGTGCGATGCAGCAGGCGGAGGAGAAATACGGCTGGCTACACGCGCCGCAAGCATACGTCAGCCGTGTGCATGAGGGCGACAAGATCATCGTCTTCGAGAGGGCCGGGCTGCTTTTCGTATTCAACTTCCACCCCCAGAGCAGTTTCGCGGATTATCGCATTGGCGTGGATCCTCCCGGTACGTATCGTGTCGTGTTGAATACGGATGATGAGGCTTTTGGGGGGTTTGGGAGGGTTAGTAGCGAGACGAGATTCTTTACTACGGATCAGTCGTGGGATGGGAGGGCGTGCTACCTGCAGGTCTATGTTCCTACTAGGACGGCCATTGTAAGTCTCCTTTCTCTTACCCCTTCTATTTCTTGCCAATTGCTAACTGTGGTGGTAGGTGTTGGCGTTGGAGGAGACACTCTGATTTATCTGGGGTCTACCATCATCCAGTGCTTGCTTTATATACAGATTGTAGCAGCTATTCAATATACGGAGTAATATAATCTACCAATCTGTATAACATGCTAGCCCTATCGCTCATCGGTGAACGCCGGCAGAAAAGAGGGGCAACGATTCTCTACAACCCACCGCCTTCCATATTAAGTAATTACTTTTTTTTAACTCACAAGGCCAAACCCTTCTTTGGCGGTCCGGTTTTTCTTTTTTTCTTCCCCCCTTCCCTGGCAATTGCCAGCCGGGGAAGACTTTGTCGTTTATTGTTGGTTTGTTTGATATATCGCTACGATGAAGTATATCCTGGTTTCTGGAGGTTGGTTTTTTTTTCCCTTTTCTTTTTTGGTTCCGTGTTTCAAGAAGGCCCAGTCGATAGCTGACTGACTGAAGGTGTTATTTCCGGTGTTGGAAAGGGCATTATTGCCTCTAGCTGTGGTCTTCTGTTGAAGACCTTGGGTCTCACCGTGTCGAGTATCAAGGTTGATCCGTACTTGAACATCGATGCCGGTCTTATGTCGTATGTTTTCTGCACCACGCTTTACGCTTGTTGCGCAGGTCGCTGATATATACAAATCTCTAGACCGATCGAGTTCGTACCCTGCTCCCTTATCCAGCTCCGTGAATAACTGCTCGACTGAGTGGAAAGGACAAAAAGAATGAAAGAAACTGACGAATAAGACACGGCGAGGTCTACGTTCTCGACGACGGTGGTGAAGTCGACCTGGACCTCGGAAACTACGAACGCTACCTCAACATCACCCTCTCCCGTGACCAGAACGTCACTACGGGCAAGATCTACCAGCATGTAATTGAGCGCGAGCGTCGCGGCGATTACTTGGGGAAGACCGTGCAGATCGTTCCACACCTGACGGATGCCATTCAGGACTGGATCGAGCGTGTGGCGCGGATTCCCGTGGATGATACAGGTCGGGAGCCAGATGTTTGCATTGGTGAGTTTCTATGCTGTTATACTGATTTTGTTGGATGATTGTTGCTAATTAGTTAATTTTTGTAGTTGAGGTGAGCTAGTTTAGTTAGCGCGCGGCGTGCGGTGCGAATGTTGTGCTAATTGGGTAGCTTGGTGGTACTGTTGGTGATATTGAAAGTGCTCCGTTCATCGAGGCTATGAGCCAGCTTCAGAGACGTGCTGGGAAGAACAATTTCTTACAAATACATGTCAGCTATACACCGCTGATTGGCTCAGAGCAGAGTATGTATCGTTGTCTCTCGGGACTTTGGTGGTCGCTGGTGGCTAATGCGCAATAGAGACGAAGCCGACGCAACGGGCAATCAGTGATGTCCGGAGTGCTGGTCTTAGGCCCGATCTGGTATGTCCTTGTTAGTGCCGCTGTCTATCTATTTTGCTAAATGAACCAGATTGCCTGCCGTTGCGAGACCCCTCTTGCCGAGAGCACTATTCAGAAAATTGCCAATTCATGCCAGGTCGATCGGGACCAGGTTGTTGGCGTACATAACGTGACCACGACTTACCAAGTTCCCATCCTTCTTGAGAGTCAAGGGTTCCTGAACACGCTCAGCCGTATCCTCGAAGTGAACACCATCCCGAAGCATCCCAAGCTGGTGGATTACGGTAAGGCCATCTGGCAAGAGTGGCAAGGGCTTGCTACCAGCCAGGAGCAGATCCTGGGAACAGTGACAATTGCTCTTGTTGGGAAGTATACTAGTCTCCACGACTCTTATCTCAGTGTGAGCAAGGCATTGGAACATGCTGCCATGCACTGTAAGAAAAAGCTGGATTTGCTCTGGATCGATGCATCCAATCTCGAAGATGCCACCCAGGAGACTGCGCCGTCCGATTACTACAAGGCCTGGCATGCGGTCTCCACAGCAAATGGTATCCTGGTGCCCGGCGGATTCGGACATCGAGGAACTGAGGGAATGATGAAAGCTGCCCGCTGGGCTCGCATGAACAACACTCCGTATCTGGGAGTTTGTCTGGGCATGCAGCTGGCCGTCGTGGAGTACGCCAAGAACGTCTGTGGCATGGACAAGGCCAGCAGCGCCGAATTCAACGAGCAATGCGAGCAGCCCATTATCGTATACATGCCGGAAATCGACAAGGCCAAGATGGGCGGCACCATGCGACTGGGCAAACGCCGCACCGTCTTCCAACCCAACTCAGAATGGTCGCGTCTGCGTAAACTGTACGGCGAGAAGAACGACATTTGGGAGCGTCACCGCCACCGTTACGAGGTCAACCCGGAGATGGTGGAGAGCCTCGAGCAGGCGGGCCTGATGTTCGTTGGAAGAGACGAATCAGGCGAGCGGATGGAGATTGTGGAGCTGGAAAACCACAAGTGGTACGTGGGTGTGCAATTCCACCCGGAGTATCTCAGCCGTGTCCTTGCGCCCAGCAAGACCTTCCTTGGTTTCTTCGCCGCCGCCGCGGGCTGTCTCGAGGGCATCACGGCGGTATTCAAGGACCGTCATGATCTGAGTCACAAGGGTGTCGAACTTCCAACGAACGCATCTCAAGCATGATGGATTTCTAAATTTCGGTTCTCTTTACTCATTCATGCTTGTGTTTTATGTTTCGGAGTTTCGGCAATAAAAAGAAAGTGGTATTATACATACATACAGCTGGGCTAGCATTATGAATAAGGAGACCCATTCTTGGCTGGCATATTTATATTTAAACCCAACGTTTTGCTCTTCAGTCCAAAAATTTGATGGAGTTCTGTGGACACTAAAGGGGTGTGATATGATTATTTTCCAGTCAGTGTAGAAGGTTAGCAATTGGATGGCAATGCATTTTTTTTTCTTGTCTCTTGCCTTTTGAAAATGATGGAAGCTAGCTTGCTTCTTTGTATTCACCTTTGTATGGTATTCACTTTGTCTTATTCCAGACTATTCTATGCCAATCACTGGCGTTTACATAGGATGCCAGGCAACCGCCCAATTAGCACAGTATATAAACTTGACTGACACTGGCTGACTCCTTCCTGAACAGAGACCTCCCCTTATATTAGCAACAGGCCTAAGGACCTTTATATATCAGGTTAGTTATTATATATATAACATCCAGTCGATTCATTAAGTTGGCACCCACTCCAACTCCACGAAAGGTAACTGTCGCTATAACCAACAGATATAATCATATATCCTGCCAGGCAAGTCACTGACTCCTATGATTAGGCTATATATTAATAAGACATTGGCTCAACATCCGCTCTGGAAGCTGTGCAAGAGTATTCCGACGGTATCAGAGTCAGGATACTAGCGAATATATGGCGATTCGGATATACGGAACGACCACATGCTAAACAGCTACAATAGGCTGGCCCCTTTGGCATGTACAGATCGCCAATATTGAATATAGTGCTTGCGACTCATGGCTATCTTCCCAGGTGTACCAGTGAATGGGTGGCCAGCCAGATATATGGATATGGATACCATGTTGAGCTAAAACGCCAACACAATCAGCTCCCAATCCCATGCTTGGGCGGGCTTGGAAGTTAGTACTATCAGTCGACTGCTACAGTCGAGGTGGTTTCTATGGCTGACTCGTTACAATAGAAGAGACCATCATATGCCTTGTTTATGGTTAATCGTTGATGCCATGGCAGGTCTTCTGGATAGCAACAGCATTGGTTCCACGCCCTTTATATATGCCTAGCATGCTATAACTGTTGATTACCAGATCGCGCAGACCTGACAGGATGACAGACTTGTTATTTGAAAAGGATTGAGTCTATGCGCATCCCGGAGTCCAACTACTACGAGACGGCATCGGAAAGAAATCCCACATCAGCTACATTTGTTAGAGTCCTCATATATAATGCTTGGGATATTTAAAACATACACAAGAATGTGATGATATCTGGCAGATAGCGGGTGCTTTCTTCCTCATCCAGTTGGTTCTATCCCTTCGTTATTGGGCCTCCCGGATGATCGATATCGTGTGGGACTCAACGAGAGAGGCTCTGAGATTCCGAGGGACGAACAGCTCAAAGTCAGCGCTCACATGTATTCAGTCGCGTTGTCATATCCGAAATGCCCATCCAGGGGCTAATATGAACTCAATCGGTACTTATTTCACGTCCGACATGATGGTGGCCCCTTATACCCTGCTGGAAGGTTGAGAAGAGAGTTGGCCTTCCCTCTTGTCTCATTGAGGACTCAGGTCTCATCGCTCGGCTTGGTCATTTCGACTTGTGCGATATGATCGTAAAATGACCCCTTCAGAATAAACGATATGCGCCGAAGCCACCACCAGGGTATCATATGTAGGACGAGAAATCAATTCCTCAATCGCCTCCGCATGAGCCTCAAGGAATTTGCAGGATTCTGCAGAGCGTATATTGGGGACATAATCATCCAGGTTGTTAAGCCGTCCTCACCCGTGCGCATCCACCCACAATAACGATTGGAAAGTGGCAAAGCGACGACAAAAACAGCCGGCACTACCTTAACCAGAGCATCACCCTCTCATTTCAGGGAGAGGGCATCGTCTTGTTTCAGTTCTGTTGCTGCGGGTACATCCTGTATATACTGGCTTTTTCAATGCTTACAAGAGGAGGAAGAAAAGAAAGAGAACCATGTTGCCTTGAGATCGCGTTTCAAAACGAGCTGGCTGTGAATACCATATACGCATGCTTGCGAGGTCATGTATGCCCTAGGTCTAGGGTTAGGCATAATTCACCATCAAGGTCAAACTCAACATACATCTTATAAGTTCAGTAATCATTTCGATTCTCACCACAGTGTTTATTCCTTGTAATCCCAGTACAATAGCTTAAGGCAACAAGATTGAAGTGAGATCTTTGGGCGAGTGTTTACCTTTGTCTCAAGAGACTGCGATTTCTTTGTACAGTGATACAGTGATTCAGAGTACGAGGTCTCTGAAGGTTTTCGCACTAGACATTCAATTAAAAAGGTCATTATTGAGCCCTATTGACACTATGTTCTGTGCCATCTATTGATGCCTTTTCTGGGAAGTAGTAAGTGTCTGAGAACAATTAATAAGCAGTGACTGCATGCATAAGCACAGTGCGATTGCCAAGCAGGGCAGGAATACAACATGAAACTATAATTAACTGATATCAGTATAAATAGGATGTAGATTATGGAGGATCCATACAGAGTTAAGGTCTTGGATTGACTGATTGCGAGGGGCTTGCAGGCTGGGCGTGCATATTGAAAAAGTAACGGTGGAAGGCGTCCATTTTCTCTACATTATGCCTCAGTTTTCATTCTAATATCTGCCTCACAGTTACAGAATAGATTATACACCATGAAGTTTTATCAGCATTTGTCCTTCGTCTTTGTTTCGCTTCTATACACTAGTGCCTGTGTTTTAGGGCAGGGCCCGACATCCGGCGAGAACCAGTGCTCATACCCATCTTTACTTAATGCGACGTCGGATCAGCTCCAGGATGGTCTCTCGAAAGGATGCTATACGAGTACCAAGATAGTCCAGGTTTGTCAATTTAGCACAGTGAAACCTCGCATATTGACGCTCGTCAGGCCTATGTAGAACGGATTCGTGAAGTCAATTCAACTCTGCATGTGGTCTTGGAGATCAATCCGGACGCACTGCAGATAGCTCATAGCCTTGACGAAGAGAGGAGGCGTGGAAGTGTTCGAGGGTTTGCCGTGCCACTTTTGCCTTGGTTAGTGCAGTAGTAACTAAGTCAACTAGGCCTCTACACGGCCTCCCCATTCTGATCAAAGACGCGATAGGCACAAGAGACAAAATGGAGACAGCAGGTAGGTTCCACAGCATACTATATAGAAAGAATATTGCTCACCTATGTCTTTAGTCGGCTCTTACGCCCTTGTCGGCACCAAAGTCCCTGAAGACTCCACCGTTGTGGCTAAACTCCGACAAAGCGGTGCCATCATCCTGGGCAAAACAAGCCTCTCGGAATGGTATAACTTACGCTCGACAAATTCGTCAGATGGCTGGAACGCTCGAGGTGGTCAGACGTACGGGGCCTATTATCCCGAGCAGGACCCTAGTGGGAGCTCAAGTGGTAGTGCCGTGTCGGCAGATTTGGGTTTGGCTCTGGCGGCATTGGGAACGGAGGTAAGCCATGGATGGCCCATTTCTCAGATATATACGGCTCGTCCTAATCTGGTCTTGGACAAGACAAATGGGAGTATCCTCCTCCCCAGTGAGAAGAACAACATAGTTGGAATCAAGCCTACTGTAGGCTTGACATCTCGACATATGGTCATTCCCGTCAGCAGACACGAGGATAGCATTGGACCGCTAGCCAGAACTGTCAAAGATGCGGCTAAAGTCCTGCAAGCCATAGTAAGCCAGGACCCCAAGGACAACTATACCATGGCATCTCCCTATGCGTCTGGGTTCCCGGACTATGTCGCAGCGTGCCAGTTATCAGGCCTACAGGACAAGCGTATTGGGATCCCAACGAATGTCATTGATCATCTGTGCGGCCCAGAAAGAGATGTTATTGGATCTGCGTTCAGGAAAGCCGTCTCCGACATCTCAGCCGCAGGAGCTACGATTGTCGACAAGACCAACTTCACAGCCTACGATGAATCTCTAACGTCCCAGGTTCCGTCTGCTGTGACGGGCTCCGATTTCGTCAGCAATATTGCACGGTACCTCGCAAATCTAGAAAGTAACCCTAACAACATCCACTCCCTAGCCGACATCCGACGCTTTACGCAACATGTCCAGCCTTTCCTAGAAGAATACCCATCTCGCAACACAGTATTGTGGGACATAATCGCTTCCATCGGTCTCAACAGCACCTCCCCCGACTACTGGCCTATGTACCAACAAACTCTCAAAATCGGTGGAGAAGGCGGCATTCTAGGTGCGATTGAACGCTACAATCTCGATGCTGTGATCTTGCCCACGATACTTGCGCCTAGTATCCCGTCTATGGTCGGTACGCCGGTTATCACCGTCCCACTGGGTGCGTGGCCCGAGGGCACAGAGGTGACGTGGGATAGCCGCGGGGACGTGGTTGAGAGGGCGCCGGGGGTGCCATTTGGAATTAGTTTTTTGGGGAAGAAGTGGAGTGAGGAGGGGCTGATTGGGATGGCTTACGCTTTTGAGCAGAAGACAAGGGTTAGGGAGGGGACTCGAGGACGATATATTGCGCCGAGGATGGAGATAGGAGATGTTTAGGGCAGTGGCCATTATGCTCTTGCACTGCGGGTTGATTATGGAGATGACGTGGATTTTACAGTCAGAAAATTGTTAATGGCCAGAAGTATCTTGCACCTTTCCTCAAAGGCTTTGAACGAAACGTTTCATGGCGCTCAGTATTTCATCCACACGCAAGGTCATCCTGGCCGTCTACTTCGGAGTATAGGTGTATACCGAAAGCGGTTTAGCGCATATCACCCCGATCAGGTAATTCGATAGCGGGGCCGTTTTTGACCTCGACATCCAACCTCAACAACTCCGGATCCCAGATGCATTCCTCTGCCAAGTAACTTTTTGACGCATGGATAGCCTTGAACGGACCTGCGCATCACTGCGCGTGCAAATCGCCACCACGGAAACACAGCTAGCGGGGTTGCGACGCGAGCTTGAGAGTGCAGAAAAAGCCGCCTTGGAGATTAAGAAACAAGAGACCACGGAGAGGGAAAACAATGGTAACGGTAGCAGGACAAGGGATTGGCCGCTGCTTAATGAGGAGTATCGGCGGTATGGGAGGCAGATGATTGTGCCGCAGCTGGGTCTGCAAGGTGGGTAGTGGAATGTTCGCAAATGTGTACCACCCAGGGGAGTGTTCTGACAGACGCCTTGTACAAACTGCAGGCCAGCTGAAACTTCGATCCTCGAGAGTCCTTATCGTCGGCGCAGGTGGTTTGGGATGCCCGGCTGCGCTGTATCTTGCTGGTGCTGGAGTGGGCACACTGGGTCTGATTGACGGGGATACGGTTGACTTCTCGAATCTTCATCGCCAGGTGTTGCATCGGAGGAAGAATGTTGGGAAGTACAAAGTGGATAGTGCAATTGAATATCTTCAGGAGTGAGTGCGCACCCCACATTATGGCCTGGAGGATGTACAGTTATGCTGATAGGTCCGGCTGACGGCCTTAGACTGAACCACCACTGTACCTACATCGCCCACAGAGCACACCTTACACCCCAAGACGCACCGGAAATCTTCGAAGGTTATGACTTGATCCTTGATTGTACGGATAACCCCGCGAGTCGTTACTTGATTTCAGATACTGCGGTGTTGCTTGGAAAGCCGCTGGTGTCAGCTTCGGCATTACGGACCGAAGGCCAACTCATAGTTTTGAACAATCCACCTCGACCAGCTGGAGATAAGGACGGAGGGCCATGCTATCGATGTGTCTTTCCCAAGCCGCCACCAGTGAATAGTGTCATTAGTTGCGCAGATGGTGGGATCCTTGGACCTGTGGTTGGTACAATGGGTCTATTGCAAGCACTGGAGGCGATCAAGGTCATCACCGGGAATACCGGTGCACCTAAAGAACCGCGAGACCCCCCATTGCTTCATATATTTTCTGCGTATTCCTCACCCCTGTTTCGGACCATCAGGCTGCGCTCACGCCGGGCGAATTGTGCCGTGTGCTCTGCTCAACCTAGTGTCACGCTGGACACCTTGAAGTCGGGATCCACTGACTATGTTTTCTTCTGTGGCGTTGCAACCCCTGAAGCGATGCTTTCTCCAGAGGAAC
Source organism: Aspergillus sp. MA 6038 (assembly GCA_003004525.2). Classification (NCBI taxonomy): domain Eukaryota; kingdom Fungi; phylum Ascomycota; class Eurotiomycetes; order Eurotiales; family Aspergillaceae; genus Aspergillus; species Aspergillus sp. MA 6038. Next base: position 160,946 of record PQME02000012.1, read on the forward strand.
GCATTTCGCCGCTGGATTACCGGACACGACATCCAGATATATCTTCATCACAGACGGATACTAGTACCGTGCTAGGTAGCAAGCCACACACGGTGATCGACGTCCGAGAGAAAGTCCAATTCGACATTTGCAACATTGACAACAGCGTCAATATCCCGATCTCGACTATCCTGTCATCTTCAGCCGCCAAACGCTCCGAAGGAGATCAGCTGCCTCCCTGGCTTCCGACGGATATTGCATCGCCAAGCTCGACAGATCCAATATATGTTGTATGCCGCCTTGGTAATGACTCTCAAGTGGCCGTGAGGAAGTTCAAAGAATTGGGGTTGGATCGTGATGGGGAGCGGTTCATCGGTGATATCCAGGGTGGACTGCATGCATGGAGACGACAGGTCGACCCAGAGTGGCCTGAATATTAGAATAACATATAGGCAAGGAAACAAGAATAAACGACCAGAAGATCAAAAGTTATAATGAAAAAGAACCCTCCCTCGGGGAGTTGAAACCCGGCCTCCCGCGTGACAAGCGGAAATCATGACCACTAGACCAAGGAAGATGCTGTTTATTAATTGACGATGCCGGTAGATGTCTGAAGATAAAAAAGCTTCAATTGGAAATCGATGAAGAGGGACTCTGATATTAGGAGTAGAGAAATGCAAGAGAAGAGGTTATAGGTCTCTAGCTGGGGATCTCAGGCATAGTCATGTTGCTCGGAGTGTCGCAGCCTCTCTGCCCGTTATTATTCCCTGCCACTCAGATACCGTTGGATGTGCACGACATGCAGCAGCTCAGCTCAGCTGTTATTGATCTGGCCGTTTATGAATATTCTCCGGTCCAAGCCCAGTAATTACGCCGGATAGGCTTGACAGTTCTACCCCGTTGTGGTGGTCCGTGTGTGGGTAGCGGTTCCTGGGCGCTATCGCCGAGGACCGACGGACGCCGTGTGCGTCACTAAAACTCCGTCTAAGCTCTAGTCAGTTTTTCAACTGCACCCAAAAAAACACTTTTTTCTTGCGTATAACTTCTTGCACGGAAAATATTGCGCAGCACCAGCATTTGAGAAGCGCAAATTTTGTTGAGGGTTGGTCAGATATCCAAAGAGACATAGACTGGGAGACACAAGACTGACAGCCACCAGGTCCACGGCCGATCGTCTTCCTCCACGTTTTTGCTTTTTTCTTTAAAGCCGTGCGCTTTGAACCTTTTTCTTTTCTCATAGTTCTTGAGTCGTTCGGTTTGGCAAAGAAAGCACTGCTCTATTTTTGCGCGTGGAAAAGGCGCATCGAACTCTGCTGTTGCGACTTTTGCCCATTTTTGCCTCTGGAATCACTGCTGAGTCACGTGGCGTGGACTAGAGACGAAGGATGCCGACACATTTAGGACCTTGCTATCGACAATAACAAAGTGTTTCTCGCTACTTGGCTGGCTTGCTTCAAGACGTGCAATCAAGTGCAGGCTCAACATGGCAGAGCATGCTGGATCGCCCCGCCAGGTGGAAGCCGAAGATGAGACCACCAGGAAATACTCCCCAAAGTCGCTGGCAATTATGCTGCGGCGAGGATGGGAAAAGCTGGAGTTGGACGTACCAACGATATGCCAGATGATGAAGTGAGTCTGCTTTAGCTTGCGGTGGATGGTGGTATTTTGGCCAATGCTAACCTGGTGAAAGGGGCGCTATTCCCCCGACAATTGCTCTTGCTATGTAAGAAAGTCATCTCATTTACGATCCATCAGCAATTTAGCTGACTTCGTTTAGGTATCAATCTGACACTGTTTCGTCGGAGTTCACTACGCTCGGCTACCTGACGATCATCGTCTCTGTGCTGGGATTCGCTATCATGCCTCGAGCCAAGTTTATCCAGATGATCATTCTCGACGTACTGGCGGTCTGTGTGGCAGCATCAATTGCTCTACTCATGATGTTTTGCTGTGTTAAATCACGGAAAGGTGCACAATCAACTACCCCGACAGCTGTTGGAGCTTACAATTCATCTGCTGCGGCCGTCAGCGGCATCTGGCTGAGTTTTCAGATTTTCGTGGTCCATTCGTTGCGTGCCAAATTTCCGCAATTCCAGTTTCCAGTCATCCTCTACTCAATTATTGCCAATATTAGCTGTGTCTACGGCCCCCAATTCACCTCCATGGCTTCTGCGATTAACTTTATGACGAGGATGCTCAAGGCGTGCTTGACCGGTTTGGCGCTTTCCACTGTCACTTCATTCTTTGTTTTTCCCTTATCTGCTAGGACTGTCGTTTTCAAGGAGATGACGGGCTACATTGGCGGGTTGCGTGCGGCACTCAAGGCTTATTCTGCTTATTTCGAGACTCTAGAACATGAGGACATGTTTGGTCGAGCAGAAACAATTGACGAGACCATCGAGAAGATGAACAAGAAGGGCAAGATCTACAGCCCCGAGGCGCAAGCTATCCGAGCTGCCGTGCAAAAGATTACGGACCTCCACGGAAAGTTGCATGGCGACTTGACGTTTGCGAAAAGAGAGTTTGCCTTTGGGCAATTGGGGCCTGATGATTTGCAGTTGACCTTTCGTCAGCTTCGCAGAACTATGATTCCAGTTGTCGGCATAAACTTTGTCGTCGATGTATTCCAACGCCTTTCGGAATACAACAAATGGAATGACCCGATTGATCCATCAGCAAATGAACTTCCGACGGACGCCGTACGTGCAAGAGTTGTTCAAGAATGGAACGATATCATGAGGGCAGTCCATGATCCGTTCGCTTCAATGATCCAAACAATTGATGAAGGACTAGAGCACGTTTCTTTTACGTTAAAGCTAACCAAGCCACCGAAGCGGAAGGCTGCCGTCAGTCCTGAGAGCCCTGAAGTGTCAGATAAAGACGGGGATGTAGAAGCGCCTCCTGAAAATACTGCGCCCGGTGAAAAAGGGTTCGCTAAGGACTTCAAACGCAGGCTGGGGGAGTTTAAATCTGCAAAGAGGATTGCTTTGCAAACCTGGGCTGAAGAAAAGGGTTTCAGGTTACCAGACGACTTCTTTGACCGTCCTACATCCATAGAAGCTATGGGAGATGTGCCCCATGATGTCGATGGTGACCTGGACCGGGACAGAAGCCGTCGACAACTCTATCTTTTTTTATTTGTACGTGACCTGGAATCTTATCATTTTTCGAGAGTGGTGTTGACTTTAAATCTAGATGGAACAACTGCTGCATTCGGCAGGACAGATGGTTTTGGACTTCGTTCAGTTTGCTGATGAAAAGGCTGAGAGTGGAAAGTTATCCAGGACGCGCCTTATCATCCCCGGTGGCAAGCGTCTGCTCAAATGGGCAGCGAGTACCTTCCGGGCAGGCGATTCCCACGAAGACGATCATCTTGGAGACGTCCATGCGCAGAATAACACCCTCCAGCTTGGCGAGGCGTACAAATACCGAAAGGACCCAGAGCATCTACCACCACGAACTACATGGGAAAAGTTTGGGGATAAACTTCGCATTATTCCCAAAATTTTACGTTCAAAGGAATGCGGTTATGGGTGCCGAGTAGCATGCGCGACGATGACCATCGCAATCATTGCCTATCTTCGCGAAACGCAGGTATTCTTTGTCCGACAGCGTTTGTTCTGGGCTATCATCATGGTAAACCTTAGCATGTCCCCGACGTCCGGACAGAGCATCTTTGGCTTTGTGCTGCGAATCCTGGGCACGACCATCGCGATGTGCCTCAGTTTTCTAGCATGGTACATTCCGGATGAGCACACAGCTGGAACGATTGTATTCTTCTTCGTCTTCATAACCTGTGCGTTCTATATCCCGATCAAGATGTTTCGTTTCCGGATCATTGGCATTATCTCCATCGTTACTACTTCCATGATTATTGGATATGAGCTACAGGTCCGCAAGATCGGGCAACAGGTAGCCACCTCCAACGGACAGCCGTACTACCCCATATACCTTCTCGCGCCGTATCGACTGGCGACAGTGGCAGCAGGTATTGGAGTGGCCTTCTTCTGGACATTCTTCCCGTATCCCATGTCGGAACATTCCGTGTTGCGCCAGAGCCTCGGGGCTTCCTTGTATCTTTTGGCGAATTACTACTCGCTCGTTCACGAGACCGTTTCTGCGCGGATACGGGGTGACGAGGGTGACATGGCGCTGAAAACTTCTTCTGGGCGCAGGCTTGAAAAGGCGCGGAATCAAGTATTTTCCAAACAGATGCTGATGCTTAACGGGTTGCGAATGTATTCGGATTTTTTACGATGGGAAGTCCCAATTGGTGGTCGATTTCCCAAGAAGCAATATGACTCGATAATTCTATGCATTGAGAAGTAGGCATTTCTTAACCGTACCCCATTATGTTTGTCTTACTTTATTTTATCTTTTGCTAATGATATCCCAGCATTGTCAGCTACCTGAGTCTTCTAAGCTACGCCTCCGAATCTCTCTCCCAACTGGGCGCCGACGAGCCAGAGTCCGCCTGGATCCACGATTTCAAGACAGTCATCTCCAAAGCCCGCATCACATCACACGAGGTGACCTCTGTGCTCTGCCTGCTATCAGCAAGTATCACCAACTGCCAGCCCTTACCTCCGTATCTGAAGACGCCCAGACCGTACAGTTTTTCGAAACGTCTGGAGTCGTTGGACAAAGACATCCTCAGTATTCGGCACATGGCGGAGCCGGGCTTCGCTACATTCTCAGTGCTGCAAATTTCGACACGGTGTATTGTGGGGGATGTGGATCGGTTGCTACGGTAAGCAGCTTTTGCTAACTATCCGTTATTGATAAAGTAGATCATGTAATACTGACTGGGCCTTGTTGTGAATTTAGTGATGTGAAGGCTTTGGTTGGTGAACTCGATTTCTCCTTCCATGCTGTTAGCACCAGGGAGAGTTCGAAGTCGACGATGAATGTCTCGGGGTTATCAAGGGCTTCCTCGTTCCGGGATAAAAATGATTAATTATTTTTCTCCATGTACATATACACTTGCATTCTGTACACCTACACTGAATAGGCTGCTTGCATCAATGGCACACGGACAAGCACAAACAAACAGTATCCTCTGAATAGCAAAGTAACAGTCTGAAATGTTACCTTTTTTATGCGACCACTCTTGAGTTAAAGGAGCATATGACTCGGAAGGGAAGTTGGTATCTGCAGCCCTACTTTACTCAAGATAACTGGCTAGAGGGTGAATATCAACTCTACCTTCCTCAGATAGGGACTCCTAACAAGTATGTCGAGCACCTCTATCAATTGTATATTGCACCGTTGATCCGAAGTAGCAGAGTGTATTACTCCATACGGCTGTGTGACATTCACCTAAACCGTGGTACAAGAAAGGGCGGGAAGAAGCAGATAATAAAAAGAAATATGAAAGACTCATTGAGACATCTATAACATAGTAAGTAACAAAGGAGACCAGTCAATAGGATCTACGAAGCATTGATATCATGTCGAGGAATTTCTATTTAGCGTTGAACTCAACATTTGGTTTTACGATCAACGCCTTTTTTTAGGGACTCATCGCCATTGATCTATTTTTTAGACCTATATAGCCACTTATTAATGTGTGTCTGCATGATAGTACCTGCTCACTAGGAAGAAGGGCATCCATTCCCCATGGCTTACATACCGACTCGATAATCCAACCAAAGCACCAGAAACCCTAAACTTCAGTCTGGATACACACTTCCGACAAGGAAAATCCAGTTTTCGAGATCCCTTCCTCTTTTTCTCCTTGCATGCTCTATAACCTGCTTTCCCGTATGTACTCTGTAGTATGTGCATGTGCAGAAAGGGATCTATGTAAAAAACTCCCGTACTCACATTCATTGTTCAGGAATGCCAACGCTTCCTGCTCTGACAGCCTCAATTCCGAGCAATCCACGCGTACTAGAAGTATTGTGTCAGGACGCTGACCTCTATCCCAATTATTACACTACCCATTACTCGTGTAACAAGCAGAGAGCTGGAGTTGCCCGTATACAGAGCACGAGGGCTGTCCTATGTCCTCCATTTGGGGATATATACCGTATCCCTTGCTGCACAACGTCCCACATATCGGATGACTTCTATTATGGTAACAGCACCAAAGGAGCACGTCCAGTGTAGGAATTTGGCACCGACGTAATGGTGCGTACTCCGTACTTAAGCAATGCTGTGCCTTTCTGTCGAACGAATGTTGGTTGATTTGATTTTGAACCATCGTGGTGGCTGGTCCAGCTAGCGATGGGAATCCAATTCAGCCAATCCAAGTCAGTCAACTTCTGGAAATAAAGGAAAAGAAAAAGGACAACGAAAACGACGCACCAGCCAGATCCCAAGCCGCGCAAATGAGCGTCTCAGGGAAAAGGAATGACCACAAGCCACATCCGTATACTACGACCAACACCGCACAGCATCTGATAAGCTACCATCTCAGCATCGAGGAGCTGCCATCGACGCTCGAAGAGGAAGGAAGGTATGGATTTCAGCCCTCCTCCCCTTCTGCTGACAGCTACGAAGACGAAGTGGTCGATGAATACACATATGAATATGACGACGGCGGTCATGCTGGGGATGTTCCTTGGAGACCCAGGGCTAAGGAGTGGCTTGTTCTCATCTGCGTGTCCATTGTGGCTCTGATGGATGCGTATAATGCTACAGTGATCGTTCCTCTGGTACCTGTACGTAAAAGCTTTCTTTTTACTCCTCCCGCATTTTCATTTTGAACACGGACCTAAGGATACAAAATGTTAGCATCTATCCCACTCGTTTGCTAGACCACTCGAGAACATCCTATGGCTCGTCACGTCCTATCTTCTTGCCAACGCAGGAGGACAAGTCATTTTCCCCATGTTCGCCGAAATATTCTCGCAAGGACCCCTCCTAGTGACTGCCCTAGTCTTCACCACTGCCGGAACAGGGATCTGTGGCGGCTCAGAGGCCTTTCCTGAACTTCTCGCCGGTCGAGTAGTTCAAGGGATGGGCGGCGGCGGTGCCATGGCGATTTCGTTGTTGGTCGTGATGGAGCACATTCCGAGTCTTCAGTGGGCGCGTTTCGTGAACTGGCTGTTCGCGGTTCGTGTGATAGGCTTCATTCTAGGACCGCTTCTGGGCGGGCTGTTTGTCGATTATGCCCAGTTCAACTACGGATTTTATTTTACTTTCGTCTTCTGCGGGCTGGCAATGCTGGTTGCGCCTTTTGCGGTCGACCTGGGTGTGAAGAAAGGCGCTTCTCTTGCCAGTTTGAGAAGGCTGGATTGGCTGGGTTGCTTGCTTAATATTTCCGGGATTGGCTTTATCCTTGTCGGCTTGAGTTGGGGTGGGACGCAGTATCAATGGAGCGACTGGCAGACATTTATGCCAATCGCAGTTGGGACGGCACTGTTGCTTGCCCTAGTTATCTGGGAGATTGGATGGGCCGCACGGCCATTCGGGCTGAGGACATTGAAATCTCGCCCAATGGTATCAGCGTATGCCAGCAGCTTCCTCCATGGCTTTGTGGTATGTTCACGATTCAACCTGCTTGTTTGTATGGAAAGGCTAACCGGGCAGATATTTTGCCAATTGCAATACTTCGTTCTATACCTGACGTCTACTAAATACCTCACCCGGTTCCTGGCGAGCCTCATCTCGATTGCTTTCACTGGACAAGCCCTAGTAACCATCTTCATCGTCGGACAAATGGGTATGACGAAGAAGATCGAACCCTCATGGATCATCCGGGCCGGATGGACAGTCACCACGATCGCTACCGGCTGCTGCATTATCCTCAACAAGCACACCTCAGTACCAGGAGTGATATTCATGTTCTTCGCAGCAGGAATCGGTCACGGCCTATTAATCCCCGGCTATACTGCGTATTTCACCCGCGCGACACTCCAAAAAAATGAAGACGAGGAACGCGAGGCCAATGGTGCGACCGCTGCGCCGCCCATCATGGTATACTCAATTCTTAGGACCTGGGGCATGTGTTTCGCCGTGCCCATCGCGGGGACGATCTTGCTGACCCAACTTATCCTTCAAATGAAGAAGAGCGGTCTTGATACTTCTAATGAGTATCTCATCCGGCTGAACGAGATTCTGTTGTCGGGGGGAGCAAGGGACGAACTGGAGATTGTAGACGACACTGGATTTCGGCTGATTTGGCAGATACTCACGGTGCTTGCTGGCCTAGGAGGTATCCTGTCAATTTTTATAAAAAGCCGATAATTGGGGTTATAGTCAATGGGCATACTTTCCTGCTGTGTACGGTTCTCCTATCGTATGTGTCCGCAGAGGTGTCGACAACAGCAGGTTCCTTTGTCACTAAAGCAATGATAATAGTTGACAACCTGGCCAATGTTTCCGTTCAACTGGATAGTGCTGCAACTATGCAGCACTGAAGCACTTTACGCCACCAATGCTAAACGATGCAATAATATGAGCAGACCATGATTCTTCTAGACTCTCGGGGACAGTGTGGGCTCCATTACTGGGAGCAAAGCATAAAGACGAAGGAGTTTTACTCGAAGAATAGCTAGGCATTGTTCCCAAGACACTAAGCAATTACCGTACCCTATCCGATGACCATTCGAGATCCATTATGCAAGCAACCTCATTTAGGACATAAGAACGATAGATGGTAATAAGGAAGTAGCAGGGCGGAGTGTCTAGGAAGAAGACATCGAGCACGATCCATGGGTATGATGAGGTATATGCGTGCAAATGAACCAAGGGCCCTTCATTTGAAGCAGTTATAGCAATCATCGTAACGTCCTGTGTAGCCCTTGCCCAACCCTAATCAATGCTCTGCGCATGCCCTAATCGGATGCCGGATGAACGCATTGCCTGTAGATGCCTGAGGCAACACAACATGCCGTTCGGGATCGCACTTCCGGCGTTGGGATGAGACGATGATGATTTCTTTATGTATGCCCCGGAGTACTCAGCAGTTACTATTAACTGGGACTGTTTTTGCCGGTGGTATTTCTCTCCAAAGTGTACCTCTTCGGCTTCTCTGTCGCTTCCATCTTCAAATGCCGTGAACCCCCGACGCTTTCAATTACCCCATTTCTGATTGGCCGCTTACCGCTGAGTCAGCCATCCTCCCGACCCGGGTGCCCGAGGTTAGCTTACTACGTAGATTCTCTCTATTCTCCCCATCTTTTTTCGCCTCTCGAGATCCTTGAAAAGACAGCACTCTGTATTCTTGTTGATTGCCTGGGATTGTGCTTCTTCAGGCTATATACGTTGTTGGATTGTCTGCTACTTGCTCCCTCCCCTTTTTTTTAACGCACCGGATAACCGATTTGCCATCATTTCCCCTTGGCCCGCCATGGCTGCTCTTCGCACGACCTCGCGCCTCGTCGCTTCCTCGAAGCCTCTCTTCCGTCCTGCCTTTTTTGCTCGCTCCTATGCCACCATTGAACGGGATAACCCAACTACTTCGACCGGATATGCCAATCCCAAGCTTGTCCCCGAGAGCCAGACGTCGACTGTCGGGGAGGCCGCTCCCTCGGAGCAGGCGCGCATGAAGACCTTCCACGTCTACCGTTGGAGCCCTGATCACCCTACTGAGAAGCCCAAGATGCAGTCTTACCAGCTGGACCTGAACAAGACCGGTCCCATGGTGTTGGACGCTCTGATCCGCATTAAGAACGAGGTTGACCCCACCTTGACTTTCCGGAGAAGCTGCAGAGAGGGTATCTGTGGAAGTTGCGCTATGAACATCGACGGTGTTAACACGCTGGCTTGCTTGTGTATGTATTCACTTTTTATTACGAGCTGGCCCGATTCTTTTGACAGAAACTGACTGGCGCAGGCCGCATTCCTACCGAAACGACCCAGGAGTCGCGCATCTACCCGTTGCCACACATGTACGTGGTCAAGGACTTGGTTCCGGACTTGACCCATTTCTACAAGCAGTACAAGTCAATCAAGCCGTACTTGCAGAATGACACCCCGACAGCAGATGTAAGTGGCAAACGGTGACTGCCAGATGAAATCGATTGTTTCTAACTGTATACAGGGTCTCGAGAACCGTCAAAGTCCCGAGGACCGCAAGAAGCTCGACGGTCTGTACGAATGCATCCTTTGCGCCTGCTGCTCGACATCGTGCCCCTCGTACTGGTGGAACAGCGAGGAATACCTGGGCCCCGCCATCCTCCTCCAGTCCTACCGGTGGTTGGCCGACTCGCGTGACGAGAAGAGAGCCGAGCGCAAGGCGGCGCTGGACAACAGCATGAGTGTGTACCGTTGCCACACCATTCTCAACTGCTCGCGGACTTGCCCCAAGGGGTTGAACCCGGCTTTGGCCATTGCGCAGATCAAGAAGGAGCTGGCCGCGCCATAGGTGTGACTGAACCAACGAATAAAATATAAAAGCCATACCTCCACCTTTCTTTCTTCTTTCCCTTCTGGTTGACATGTGATTCCATTGTTGCATCATATTTCCTTGTCTTCTTATTTGGTTTGTCTTTTATGTATATTCTGTATTTTGATTCCCGTTTGAAGAGCCATGTCCTGTTTCTATATTCAAATTGAGGTGTATTCCTGGGTAGACAATTGTGTCATTATTCTATCATTCAATCAATTCATCATTGTCCTTCATCTTTCGCGATGATCATCGGCGTTTGGTCGGAAATCGGCAACGTCATCCGCCGTTTTTGCTTCTTTTCCCTGTGTTACATAATCAGGGGCTGTTAACTAGCAGTGGTGGTGCGCCTTACCCACGGGAGGTCGTGGGTTCGATTCCCACATTGTCCATTTTCTTTTTGTTTTGCGTTGTCTATCTTTTTGCACAAACGTGGAAGAGATATGGATGTTGAGTATGGGGATTTCTGTACATGGAGATCCATTTATTTTGATGCTTAAGCGTTTGAATGATGACATGATAGCTGTGATAGGTACGGCTTCATCTTGCATATTTTGAGACCTATAACTAGGTGGCACAGGTATCAATAACGCCCACTTGACCCTAACATGTCCATCCGCTTCTCGACAGCCTTCTGCATTGCGTCTGTGGCCTCTTCAATGATGGTCGTCAAGGGTGCCCTCCCAGCTCGTTCCTGCATAACCCGTACAAACTCCCCATTCAGGACCTTATTCAGATTGATCTTAGAGACACCACACTCGATACACTGCTGGAAGATCTCCTTGGTGTAGGGATCCGCGCCATGTAGTACCAGTCGCACTCGATCCCCGACCCGTTCGCGAATGCGCTGCAATCGATCATACTCCAACTGGATCCCCCGCGGGCCATACGCCCCATGTACATTCCCAAACGCCGGTGCCAACCAGTCAATCCCAGTGTCGACGAACTCCTCACTCTCCTCAGGCGTCGTCAACATGCCTTCCAAATCCGCCGTATCCGCAACTCCGTCCTCTCCACCCTCGATCCGTCCTGGTTCTGCCTCCGTCGCGATCCCCCGCGCGTGGCAATACGCAACCAGTTCCCGGGTGAGCGCGAGGTTCTCTGCTTTCTCGTAATGCGACATGTCCACCATGATGCTGTCGAAGCCGCCCAGGTCTGCCGCTCGCCGGATGATCTCGGGGGTTTGTGCGTGGTCCATGTGAACGGTTACGGGGACGGTGGCATTTGCGGCGGCTTCGGCGGCGGCATGTGCGAGGAGGCCGTTGGCATAGTGGACTGCCCATGGGAAGAGGAGGATCATGGCCGGTGAGCGTTTCGCTTCTGCGGCGCGGACGGTTGCGATTATGCCCTCGACGTTGTAGCAGCACATCGCGGGGACGCCGTACTGGTTGGTGAAGGCATGGTCGAGGAGGTCGCGGGCATTAGGCATTTTGGTTCCCGCTGTTTTCTTGTTATGTGCTTAGAGAGATTGCTGGAGTATAAGAATCTATCAGTGTGTGGATGTGGTGAATTCAGAGTTATATACTTGATATGTCGGCCCCCCCGCGCCGGAGTTGGTCCGACTGACGTCAATTATACAGAGCCCGGACTATGAGCGATACTATTCTCTCGGCCTTGTTTGCGAATGTGTACGGAGTGCTTAGAAGCCTCTATGCACTTAATATGGTCCTACGAAAACACCTGCATCACGCCCGTACTCGCTGGTCCTTGGCCCCTGCGTCTTGCCAACGACAACACATTCAATGCTGCATTACCCAGATGCAGCGGGATATAGAGATCCCTCGCCTTTTGCACGACCGTTTCCAATCTAGCAATAGCCTCATCTAATGATTGTTCTTCAACAGTCCCTGTACCAGAGTACATCTCCCACGCCCGCTCGTTGAAAAGTGCGCTTGCTCCGGCAGCGTTGCTAACGAGATCGTAGAACTGGGTGAAGTCGACTTGGAGATGGCGGGCAAAAGCGATGGCCTCTGCGGCAGCAACGAGATGGATGCTGCGCATGAGGTCAAGGACGAGTTGGAGGGCAGCTTCCGAGGCATCTGGTGATTGGGAATTGGATACGTCGGCGATGGGTTTGGGATAGTATTGGCGGACCATCGAGGAGTCATCTTTGGATGCATAGCCCTGTGATGATGCGGCGAGATAGATCTGCTCTGCGGTTGCGGATAGAGGCATTGGGAAGTGTTGTTGACGGGCTGAGGTGGTGATGATGCCCTATTGCAGTCAGTAATCAACTCTATCCCGTTTGACACAGGTGCAGGGGAGAAAAAACGCACCACATCCTTCAGGATAATCGTTAGCGCACTCGCCCCCGGGTTCCAGTCTTCCTCAACCATTCTCGGGAACCGGTTCTCCAACATCCATGTCCAAGACCCCGACTTTCCGTCCAATATTCTCGCCGCCGTGTCTCGCGCATTCAACCCCAACCGCGCTGCGAACCCCATTCCCTCACTCGCAGCCAGGATGTGAATCGCCGCGAGTACCTGATGTAGCATTTTCATGTTACTGCCTGCGCCCACTCCCCCGGGAACAAGATACAGCTTGTCCTTATCCGAGAGCGTCTGCAAGAGTTCACGGGCGGAGTTCAACGCCTCATCCGACCCGCCCGCCATAAGGGACAGCGTTCCATCAGCGGCGCGTATCGCTCCACCCGAAACGGGGCTGTCGACAAAGAGTATATCGGCTCGCTTGCGGGCGACGAGGTTGTCTGCGACAGATTGAGCATATGAGGCTGGGACGGTGGAGCAGAGGATGAGGGTCGCGTTTGGTGGGAGGTCTGGAGTTGTTGTTAGCTAGCTAGTCCTATCAATGCGCTCCCGCATATACATATGTATCCATAGAAAACGTGCAATGCAATGCTCCGCAGGTAAGATGCATACATTGTACAATACCATCCTTCCCGAACAACACCTCCTCCGCCTGCGGCGCAGATGCAACCATGCAGATATACAACCCCTTCCCCTCTGCAGATTCCCGTAATGATGTCGCCGCAGTTCCGCCAGCTGCCGCAAATCGCTGCACAGAGGCCGGGAAGACATCGTACCCGTGCACTTTGTGGCCGGAATGCACGAGGTGGGTGGCCATGCCGAAGCCCATGGCTCCTAGGCCGACGAAACCGATCTCAGGCATTTTCAATTTCTTTCGGATACTAGGTTATCTTGGATCTTGAAAGCGTTTGAGTCAAATTGTGTCTGCTTGTTATGGAGGGGATGTGAGAGGCATAGTGCAGTTTTATATGCGGATAACCGTTAATTGACATCACAGAAGGCCGAGAGTCGGATTTGGTCCGATTGCGGGATATTCACCGGGAAAGGAATTACTTCTTGTGCGAATGAAATGTAGAAACTATGGAATAAAGAGTATGAAGCTGGTGCTATTGTTGTTCTATTTGGCCTTTTCCCTTATGTATATTCTGGTGTATACTGCCCGTCCTGGTTGGGAACAAACAGTATGTAACTGTACTCAGCCCTATCGATGGTGGGGTTGATTCCGAACCGTTCTCAGACTGACTGACCCTGCTGAGTATGAAAGGCATATTTTCACCAATGGGATATCCCATTCCACGAGAAAGTATGTATTGATCCCGTACACCGTGCTATATTGTATTGGAACTGGTGTCGTCTTCGAGCCACAGTCCAAATCCCTGCCCAAGCTCCACCATTTGAAAGAACCATCAATTATTTGATAGCTTTCCTGACTGAGCTGGAGGATCAGAGGACGTTATGGATGCAATTTCGGCCATCTTCTGGTCTATATGTATATCTAGAGCTATGTCAATTGAAACATCGTGAAGATGAATGATTGAGTGGTGCATATCATTTCTACTACTAACACCGGTTGTCTATTGAGCCAGTATAAGCCATGATTGAACAAAATAAACCCATAACAGTATACATGTGGCCAAAAGCAAAACAAGGCTTCGACTAATCAGTTAATAAAAAGACGCAGAAAGCAGACAGTAAATAACACCAACCACCAACCCTAAAACCACCATTAGCCATTCGAGTCCTAACAATAATAGCAGGCCCTAAGCTTGACTCGACCTTATACTTTCATCGGGACTCACTTTCGTCGGGGTGCCCGAAAATCCGAACGACGGTAAATACTTCCAAAGGCTAGAGCAAATCTGTTTAATAGACGGAACCGTGTTACTAGTGATGTCACGAAGTTCGTTCAGGTCCTGGGTACGGGAACCTATCTGTGGCTTTGTGTCCTCTTTTTCGCCATATTCATGACCGAAGTAAACGAAGTATTCTCTGTAATCAAGGTCGGCACTGGCATCATGGAAGGACTCTTCCGCAAGGCTGGATATGGGGCTAAGGTCGAAGCATTCGTACTCGTCATAGTCGCTGCCGCCGCCTTCGTCTTTATAGGTATCCGCATGGTCACTAGTGCAAGGACTGTCTTCAATATTAATCGAAGAGAAATCGCTCAGGAAGCCATCGATCACGTCGAATGTGCCTGAATCAGCAGAACCGCGACGGTCCAAAGAACAGGCCTTGCTGGTAATACTGGGATTACCGTCAACATGGACAGCATCGGTATCGGAGGAAATTCCCAAACCACAAAGATCTGGTTGCTTACCTTTGTCCTTCACCTCGTCGCCCTCGTAATGCGCGTCGGTATGGATATGCTCGTTGACACGGTCCTTCTGGCTGAAGACTGTCATTCCCACCTCGATGGGTGAGCTCATACCCTCCAGGGACACGAAGCCGGGCTCTTTGCCGGTTACAGACTGGATCTTCGTCTTGACGTTTTCTACCCAATCGCGTTCGCACTGGACACAGAGCGATGGCCTGGACGGATGGACGAGGTCATGCTTGTAAGTTGGTTTAGTGCAGAGAATAGGCCTGCCGTCTTCGACCTGACGCAGGGAGCAGGTGAAGGCGGAGCAGATATCGATGCTGAACGAAGTTATATGACCACAATTCGGGTCGTGATGGTAGGTATATTTGCACATTTTGGAATATTATCGGGAGTAGCAAACATGGTATTGAGTACTGTGTATGGGTTTGGAGAGACGGTTCCAGACCGGACTGGTGTGGCATTTTTGCAAAAGAAAAGGACATTTTATATACTCTGTAGTAAGACAATGCAAGAAACGGCATGAAAGCGTCCTGAGCAGCAAGGCACAAATGAAGTTGAAACGGACAATCCATTCTTTGCCAATGCCAACAAAGACGAATGATTGCTTGTCCAGCTTGAAAGAAAAAAAAAAGCAACACCTCTAACAGAACACCCAATAAACAAAGCCATTCATTTTGCAAAAGCAAAGGATTCTTCCATGGCATCCTCGTCCTGAGAGGCAGTTCTTTCATCACAATCTGTGCCCTCCGAATCCAACAAAAACCTCACCCCCGAATCTATCAACCACCAAGCAGTCATCTCATGAAAGAACCGCAGCACGGGGTTTTCCAACGGAATACTCCCTCCTTTATCTTTTGGTATCCACATGATGGTTTCGGTTGAAAATACCACCATCCCTTTATCTTCATCCAACTCATACCCAATCACCAACCGCCCGGTCACTGCCCCCCGCGACATCGCCAGCTCCACCTGGTTCTCCCTCCGGGCGGCAACCCGGTATACTCCGCAGACAAGCTCGTTCTCCTTGAAGTCCAACGATTGCACATAGTTGGACGAAAAGGTGCATCTGTCGCGTGACGGGGTGCTCAGTCGTAAAATCCACGCCTGTGGGAAATGCGCAAAGGTCGCTAGGTTGCGACGCAGGAGGCACGTAAGGAGGAATGGAACGGGGATGTCCGGAAGGAGACGACGAGCAACTGGTCGCGAGGCGCGATCGTAGAAAACCGAAAATGTGTCCTTGGATGCTAGGACGTCTTCGGGGATGGAGTGGATGCGGGCAGCGATCGTTGGCGGGATTGTGGAATGATGCGAGGCGTGTAGTTTGGAGCCTAGGGTGCGGTGAATGATGTAGAGGGAGGATATGGTGAAGGTGAGGAGGGCAGATATTAGCAATATAAACATTGTGCTTGCAGCTTGAGGTACATCAGTGTTCACGTTGAAGATTCCGGGATGTTGCAGTTGGAGCGTTGGATATACTACAGAGTAGTTAAGCGCATCATGAGTCCATGACGGCATTGCGACTGCGCTCTGATTGGTAGAGATAGACGCACGTCAGATGACCGGGTCTAACCGTATCCGGAAATATATCTATGGCTATTGAAAAGAAACATAAGAGACAGAAAGAGATTAAGTGTATTATTATGCCTGGAAAGTTCTCGCTCGTTGA
This sequence comes from Aspergillus sp. MA 6038, assembly GCA_003004525.2. Taxonomy (NCBI): domain Eukaryota; kingdom Fungi; phylum Ascomycota; class Eurotiomycetes; order Eurotiales; family Aspergillaceae; genus Aspergillus; species Aspergillus sp. MA 6038. The sequence goes on from PQME02000012.1 coordinate 177,514, forward strand.
GTTCGAATAGTCTTCGTAGTCTGCTTTCCATGTACACGGGGTTAAAATTACCACTCGATAGAGCTGTCTAGCCAACTAATCAAAGGACAGGAGCAGATTGCATGTAGACAAAAAGTAATAAGGGCCGTATACCATTCTCTGGCCTACCCACCATATACCCTAAAGAATTCCCTCCTCGGTATTCCAGGCATATTTTACTCCTCTTCGTACGCTTGTCTTGCCGCTTTCCGGGACAGCATGAATCGGTAGGAGAAAAGAAGCACCAGGCCCATGCCGACGACGAAGACAATGCAAAACACCAGGATAGGGCCGGGATTTTTGCTAGCCCAGTTGCTTCGTTTGGCGATGCCAATGATGTCGGTGGGGAGGGAAGAGAAAGGGTCGTCTTCGACCGGAATGGCAACCATTTCTTTGACAATATTCTTGTTAGCTATGTGTTAGCATCGTGTTTGTAAGCTTATAGAAACGTACTGTGCTCTTTTGGTGGAGGTTGCTCGCTGAGGTCCTGGCAGTTGTGAGGGCATGGAGATGCTGCGAGTTGGACAGCAGGAAGGCAACAGATGTGATGGCATGGCAGGTGTTAGACAGCCATGGTAAAAAGAAAGGCTTTCGGAAACTGCGGAAAGACTGTGACTGCAGAACAGCGCAATCGGGTTGGGATAGATGACGTCGTGAGTGCAGTTATATTTGGGGTTATACTGGATGTTTGGATACATGACCGTAAACGTGGATAGATCATAACAATCCCATTATGTTGAATACCATTGTTTTGTAGCCGGCAGGGCCGATGCAGCCTTGCGTTGTTAGACAGTTGCAGGATGCTGCTAGGAACTCAACATACCCCTTCATGTCGAAGCCTCCACGGCAGCAGCGAGAACCAAGGATGATATCCCTTTCCCTGAGACGGTCCGGCGCATCACCATTCAAGTATATCCACGGTCACCAAACCAGACTTCCACAGATAGCTATCTGGAAAACTCAGGGACAGTTTATTAGGGTCAATGAGCGGATGATGGTGATGCAAAACCTTGACGTCAGGTTCTAAGCAGGGTAATCGATTCGGCTTCCCCGGAGCACAGTTACTATTATGTCTGAAATTGCTGGATAGTACGGGAGTATAGTTCCTTGGAAACGCTGGCAAGTCCCGAAATGGAAGTGTATTTACTCAGTGTCGGCGCTTTTCAGGATTGATAGTTCATCCATTTCAGTATCCAAAGCGTCCGGCCTGTATAAAGCGAGTCCAGTCCAATTTCTAGTTAAGGTCATGTTCTCAATGTGCACGTAATGCTGCTCTGTTGACTGGCCGAGTCAATGGAAATCACCTGACTGCCAGCTGGACGTCATTTCGTTCTTTAACATGGACTGGGCGTTGGTGGAGATTCCATCTAATAGAATGGGGGATAACACGGTAACCCTCATTTCTAACCCAAAGCGGATAAGGATTATTTATTTGCTGGCCCTTTGCAGATCCCGACCTTTGGCCGGCGCCTCGAAGGCTCCAGATTGAAGAAGGCGCCAAATTCCGTAGGAGCTTGCTAAATAGGCAGATAATTGAAATACCCGTAATGACCATTTAAGTGGCCATGATCACTTTGGTAGTCTAGCGGTATTTTGTCTCCAACGAAGACAACAGAACTCAGCCAATATCTTTATAAGGCTGGTCGACTGTCAGGATATAGGGGCCCGTACTCGGGAATGAAATCGGCCCCTATAAAACAAGTCCACACGCGCATCTATAAAATACCGACCGACCGGCCATTTCCTGGAACTGTTTCCCTCTGGGTGATTCAAATTCACTCGTATCCGACGACTTTAATGTTGTTGGGCTAATATTTGGGGGATATGAAATCTTACTTCACCCATGTTACCGATCTCTTCGACGGTTATAAAACAGGTGACAAGTGCTACCGGAGTCCGAATCACGGAGGAATCACTAGCTATACCAATGACAAATTCCATTCTTGGTGTAAAATACAATTTTGTTGACTCCGGTGGAATCGGGCAAGCGACACGCCTAACGAGACTCGGCGAGTGCTGCGTCCCTAGAAGGAATAGCGGCAATCAAAGCCAACACATCACCATTAGCCACCAGACACGACTGAAGCCAACTCAAGAAGTCCAACCCCGCCGGGCGCCTAAGAAGAGAGTCGAAGCCCCGAGTGTCCGGTCTTGAACAGTGACATCGCGATTCAGTTGAATCCAAATGGCCCTCAATATGGCAACAGACCAGCGAACTATGCCGATTCTCAATTCTTCCGATGACTGGGTCTACTGGTACGATGAGGTGAAGCGACTGGCGAAACGACTGAGAGTATGGGAATACGTCGACCCTGAGATACCCCAGGATCAAAGTCGTCCCCTTCCTGAACCGTCCCATCCACCACCCTATAGTCTGGTCCAGCCGGGTGCCAAATCATACGCAGCTCTCAGCGAGAAGAAACAGAGAGTGTGGGAGCATGAGTTTGACGGATGGGCTCGAGAATGCCAGCAAATCGACACCATCCGCAGCGGATACTGCACGATTGAAGACTTGATTCACTCGACTGTCCCGGCTCAACACCAGTATTTGCTCCTTGAGCGAGAGACTGTGCATGCCAAGCTCTGGATCCTCTATGAATACTTCAGTACCTATTCCGACGAGGTCACGGTGAAAATGGACCGAAAATGGGAGCAGTTGACGAAGTCCCCAAAGATGAACACGGTGCAGGATTGGCTTACAGATTGGGATCGGTACCTGGTTGAAGCCCGTTGTTCCGTGCCTGGTCACCTGCAAGAAAGAGGAAGGACAGACAACCCAAGCACTATTACGGCCTTCTTAGAGGCTGCCTATCCCTTGATACCAGATTTCATTGACCCCTTCCAGGAGTCAATGAAAAAGGGTGAAGAGGCTTCCGCCCACGATATCATCCAGAAGTTTCGTGTTCGGATCCAGTTAGAATGGCTGGAGACTGAACAAAGACGTGGTTAATCCCACCAAATGTATAGAACTATGTGCATGATTTGTGCTTGAGTGTATATATTGTTCGCAAATAAAGGTATGACCCAAGGATGCACAAAACACAATGCACCAAATGCTCAAACTGACTCCAGATGGATTTTCATACGACAGTGGTATCCCAACAAACCAAAAGAAAGCAGAGAGGAAATAGACAGACGACGCATATATGCATAAACAAAAGAGAAGCCGTTACTTCCTGGGGGGTTGTGCGCCAGGAACCTCCACCCGTCCACTGTTATGGAACGTCGCCAACCACACACCACAATGGGCACAGTGGTGTTTGGCGTCCTTGAGCGACGAGATCATGTATGGCAGGCACCCGATACACAAGCAGCAGCAAAGCACCGCAGCCCATCCACTGCTACTGTTAGCTTATATCCAAGACATAGCTACTCCATAGGCGCTCACTGACTGTGTTGTGTTTCCAGCTTCAAACTCGACCCGCGTCATCTCCCGATAATGACAGGATGGGCAGTCCACCGGGGCAGAGGCACGCTGAAGAGCATACAGTGGAGTCGCGGTCGGATATTGTTGCTGCTGAGGCTGCGGCGGAGCCAAGGGCTCCATGTATTGTGGTTGCGCATAGTCGGGCTGGATGGGTGTCGGGCTGGGAACCTCGGGGTTGGCTTCATATGGAGGTGCTGCAGATTGACCAAGAGCTACATATCAAATTAGGTCAGTATTAGTTCATGGGCGAGTAAATATCCTGCACGACTTACCACGAGTATCCTCGACCTTTTCGGCGGACATAGTGATTAGCTTATCGGTGTCGTAGGCTTTAGGTTGGAGTATAGAATAAGATGATGATAGGATGCTTTCTGATAGTCCTGTCTACATCCATCGTGCCCGTATTTATATATTGGAGGTCGCCTATACATTGTGTTGTCCGCCTGCCATGTCAGCCTCGCCGTTGATCCCGGGCTGATTCAGCACACCGAACGAGGCTGTACAAAACTGCCTTCAAATTGCCTTCAAATTGCATGTTTGTTTTTTCTAATTGTTTACTACTGGTTCATTTGCCAACTTAAGCACTACGCGACTATGCATCAGACCGAATCTTTCGAGTCAATCCCTATCTCTTTCCAGCCGCTCCTCGTATTCCATCGCATCCCCCCAACACAGCCCTAGCTGTCCGCCGCAGAACCCCGAACCATCCAACAGCCAAGACCCGACCACGAAGCGCCTAATCCAATCGCTTAACACTGCCACCTCAGTCGCTCTTTGGTCTCCATAGCCCTTCCCCACAGCATATCTTGGTCCTAAATCTGGCGTTAAGTAGTCACCACTGCGGGGCGTCTGGATCGCCCTGGTCCCAGCGAATCCAAGCCCCCGGCCCCCATGGTTCCACACTGTCGGGCGCACATAGTAAGGTGCTGCCTACCAGATATGCTCGTAGTGCCGCCCAATACGGGAAGACGTCGTCGCGGAGGCAGTGGGATCTGAGGTAACGGAGGACCAGCCGCGGATGTCGATGAGAAACGTAGACCCTTGACACAAAGAGAGGCGGAGGGTCGTACCTAAGCTATGTTAGCTATGGAGTGGGATTGATAGGGGTATCGTAAAAGGAAAAACGAACATCAAAGCCCGTCGTAGTCTATCATTCATAGTGAACGGTACGAACTGCACAGCCGCCGGCCGGAAAGAGCTGTTAGACCGTATAAGATCAACTTCGTCGTCTGATCTGCGACTTCCTTGTTAGCCCGGTAGAGTCGAGTCGCATCTCCTGTTTTCTATAAGCGTGGCCCCAAGACTCGATGGCCTCCAGCCACTGCAAGCTACTCTCGATCCTTCTCCTGCCCCGTCCTCTTGGCCCGTCGACACCGATAATCCCGCATGCGAGATACCCTAAGCCCCTCGACGTTATTCCAGTATGTCCCAGTGGCACACTCCTTCGAATCCATTAGAGAACGCCACTCGAACCGTTCAATGAACCGGATCGGCTCCGTCGCAAACGGACTCAGAATGTACAGTAGTCCTCTTCAAAAATGCTTCCATGAGTGCGTGCCAGAGCCATCAGCGCTCTATCGGACGAGGCCGCGGATGCCTTAAGAGGGTGGTGTCAGCGTAGCGCTTTAGTGATGCGCCAGGAGAGGTGAACCGTGAGCTTCTTTGTGAGAATACTAGAGATGGATGGAATGCCATATATTTGCCTGTATATGCTTAGCATGTGTACAACGAGAGCTGACATACCCGGAATAGGCAAACTGCACCGACTTCAACGCAGTAAATGGAAACTCCAACTGCAGAATTTATTTCCTATGTCCTTGGCGTCATGGACCGTCATTACATCCAACGATTCTCGGGTGGCGTACTGCCTGTAGCATCTGAGCGAGCTTCGTACAACAATGAACAAGACATAGTATCGAAGCGTGTCGTACTGCAGCAATGCTAACAGCGTGAGAAGGCTTTATGGCATACGATCAGGGCTGTAATGCGTCTTACATGACCAGGTTTACCTATCCCCGTCTATACTTATTTCCTGTCCAACACACTCTCATACATACCTTTGTTCTACATACACAAGACTGCGCAATCGGGATACGGAACAGTGCCATAGTTCATGTCAGCATCATTAGCAGTATCGGATGCTCTCTGGAAAATGTCAGGTCACCCTCTCTCCATCTGTCCCTCTCAATCAAGAGACTCGAATTTTTTAACAGAAAGAACGATTATCTCTTATGTAGAGGCGATTTCACTGAATAATGCTATAGCAGGCGCTGACTTATGCTTCCATGCTCCTCCCGGATCTCAATTTACTGTTATTTGACTGGATTTATGGGTCTGTCGAGTTTGAAATGGCTGATATCATAGGATTTCCACTTTTGTCAGAGCATCTACGAACAGTCCAAGGTTTATGGCCCAGATTTCCTTGCCGGAAGCGGAGGTATAGACAGGTATACTGGCCATACTGAGACATCAGGGTTGTAAAAGGAAATAAAATTATGTATATTAACAGCTATGCTGAATATCTTCATATAGAAATGACAGGACTATTGCCATGCGCAAAGAGAGAAACAAAGAAAAGGAAGAAAAATGAAAGATCATCATCCAACAACCTATCCGCGTGGACAGTAGATCTATACCCCGCGCAAACTGAAAACAATGCTTCCACGCTCGAAAATAGAAAAAAAAGGAGTTTAAGGGTTGTGGACGTTGGCGGCCTGCTGGTTGATCCCTTGCGCCTGGTTGGCGACAAACGAAGGGCCGACAACATTGGCCCGAGAGGGCTCAGGGGCCCACTGAGCGGGCACAGGAACGACAGCGGGGCTAGGCTGACGAGCGGGCTGGAACTTATGCTGGAATCTGCTGGCGTCGACACCACCCTTGGCGGACTGACCAGCAACGTTAAGGCCGTTGTTGTTCAAGATGTCGGAGTGGGTGGCAGCGCCAACAACATCGTTGCTGTTGTCCTGGCGCTTGCCAATGCCCCCATTGGCGGACTGACCAGCAACGTTAAGGCCGTTGTTGTCCAAGACGCCGGAGTGGGTGACAGCGCCAACAACATCGTTGCTGTTGTCCTGACGCTTGCCAATGCCTCCGTTAGCAGATTGTCCCAAGACGCTGATGCCGTTGTTGTCCAAGACGCCGGAGTGGGTGAGAACGCCAGCAACATCGTTGCTGTTGTCCTGGCGCTTGCCAATACCTCCATTGGCAGATTGTCCCAAGACGTTGAGGCCATTGTTGTTCAGGAGTCTAAGGTGGGTGAGAACGCCAAGGACATCATTGCTGTTGTCCTGGCGCTTGCCAATACCCCCGTTAGCAGCCTGGCCCAAGACGTTGACGCCATTGTTGTTGGCGACGGAGTCGTGGGTGAGAAGGCCGACAACATCGTTCGAGTCGTCTTCCTTGTTGGGATGGGGCTGGAATCCGGGCTGCTGAGGAGGGAACGCAAAAGCCGCGTCCTCGGGAACAGGAAGGTTCCGGGAGAGAATGGGAAGATCGCCGAGAGGGCCGGTAGGGGCGGCCTGGGCCAGAGTGGCCAGAATGGCAGAGAGAGTAGCGACAGAGAGTTGCATTTTCTGCTCATTCGGTTAGCTTTCCTTCGATCTAGGATATTTTTTATATTCTCCAAGACGTACAGTGATTAAGAAGGGTATATATATATATATATAAATTACCGAAATAGCGCAAAGAGAATGGAAGCAAAAGTAAAAGAAAGAGAGAAGAGACGTGGGAAGCTGTGGTTGCTGGATGATGATGAGAAACGAATCTGACCGTCAACAGCAGTCCTTATATAGATTTCCTGGAGGCCATTGTCCACAATGACTTTGTCAACGTCGTATACGGTTCAAGCAAGGGGAAGCAATAAATCACCCAGCACTGAGTAGATCTCCACCGCTCCAACATATGCAAATCCTGCATGTCTGTCAAATCATATGCAGCTCGAGGATCTGACTTTCAAGGAATCCACGCCCGGCCATGGAGTTGGCGGTCATAATGTGATATATCAGGCAATGCGTATCCTGCGAGGGGGAGGAGAGGTTTGTGCGAAGGCGCTCGATGGGGAGAGCATTTTCCAGAAGCGTACTCCTATTCTGGTCGGGTGTGTCTCATGCATATCACAACTGCAAGAGAAAGGGTGGTGGAAATGATGTCGAGCCAATAATTGTCGGGGCTGGCCGCATGGCGAACTCTCTGCAGCAGTATTCCATCGAAACCCTACCTTTTTACAGCCGGGTCTGCCAGATAACTGCGTATTCTGCACAGAGTACATAGAGAAGGTACCGAGAAACCGTTGCCATGGGAGAGCTCAATATCTCGAGTATCTAGCTTTCGGATTAGAGACATGTTTGTCCTCGGAATAGTTGGGGAAAGCCTCACCGATTGTTCATGAACAAGACGCAAAGGAAAACTAGCAAGCGAGATGAGGATGGAAGTCGTATTCTGCACGACTGCACTTCAAGATATTCAAGAGTTTTGAAACTTCCAAGTTATATTGAGGAACCCCAGAGCGTATATTAGATAGAAAAAGACATGAGTAATAACCTAAAAATAAGAACAAAAACAAGCCAGTATCTGTTTTCTAACGTAAGCCAAACCTAACGCCCAAAACCAAGAAAGTCAAATTATTATTGCAGGCACTCTATGTCTAGTCATTGCCAAACGCCAACAATAATAACAACAGATCGCTCTATGCGGCATTCCGGGTAGAAAAAAGAGCTGCTGCTGAAGCGTTGCTCAACGATCGTTGCGATGTTTCTAAAGAAAAGCCCGAGGAGGTTCCCAACCTGCTCGACAAGTTCGTTAAGGAGATCGCCGACATCCTGGAGGGCGCCCTCCACGTGACCCGGAATGCTATCAAGCAACTGCTCAAGCCTGGTCTGTCACATCCCGCTTGCCAACATCCACAAGGTGGTTGAGGTCGTTGTCGAGCACGGGAACATCAACCAAACCAGCCTTGTCATCTTCGACATAAGTATCACCGCCGTCATGCTTGGATCCGCGCTTGCCAATATCAAGAATGTGGTTGAGGTCGTTGTTGAGCAGCGAAAGGGTAAGCAAGCCGCTGTCATCATCTTCGACATAAGTATCACCGCCATCATGCTTGGATCCGCGCTTGCCAATATCAATAATGTGGTTGAGGTCGTTGTTAAGCAGCGAAAGGGTAAGCAATCCGCTGTCATCATCTTCGACATAAGTATCACCGTCGTCATGCTTGAATCCGCGCTTGCCAATATCAAGAATGTGGTTGAGGTCGTTGTTGAGCAGCGAAATGTCAATCAAGCCGGCCTCGTTACTGTCGATGTAGTGATCGCGCTTGCCAAAGGTAGTCAGCTGCTCAAGCACGCTGTGAACAACTTCGTTCATGCTGTCGCTGGTCTCACTCAAGCTGCTTTCCGTGGCTTTATCTTGTAGTTCGCCGACATTTTCGGCGAAGGTGTTGTAGGCTTCAGTGATGGCATCGTCTGCAGCAATAGGGGCGGCAGCAGCATAAGCAGCCATGAGGGCACCGACAGCGGAGAGAGTGAGCTTCATTTTGACAGATTGGCTAATGATGCTTTAAAAATGAGCGAGGACGATCTGGGGAAAAGTCATTAGTCCCAACCTCTCTAAGACCGCAAAGACTGCTCAAACCCGGTACTCACAGATTGAAAGACAAAGGCTTTGTTCTTCTATTCTCGGCTCTTGGGATGGGGAGATAGAGACTTCTGGATGCTTGGATGAAGAACCCGACAACCCGGGGTTCGAGGTCCTAGAAATACCTCGGGACCACACAGTCTGGTCCATAGGCGGTAGACCCCATCGCCCTCTAGCAATTACCGGGGCTTCCAATGATCTTTCTGAGATCGACAGTCACAAAGGAACATTTTGTGGGCCAATTGTGCTTAGATGTAACCCGAATTGCAACATGTCGTCTTAATGCCTCGCCTGAGGTTGCGCGAGAGAGTAGTGCACGAGCTGATGAGACAGCAGACAGCAACGCACGGATGAAGAATAGCGCGGAATAAAGTCTGCGGACGGAAAACGTGGCTGCTTGACAGTATGAAGTGAAGACGTGGAAGGAGAGAAGAAGCGTTTGAACGCATCTTCGGATCGGTCTCGCTGCAAGCAGAAGTCACGTGATGCGCTAGCCCTATGGGGAAGTTTGCGTGCCAGTCGAGGTTTGCTTTCTTGTCAGTCGTCAGCAACGTTGCATATCCTAAAGCATTATGAGGATCTTATCTGTTCAATAGGATTGTGTATTGTGCTTCTGGCGCCTAATGAAACGGCATTGTACTCGGTTGGACGTAGATGTCTATACTCCGAGATATCTAGGGAATGCAGATATATATCAGCACAAGGGCTTCAGCCACCTTGAATATACTATTCTAGATAGCAGCCAAACTCGCCGAAACACAGTAATCACAAGCCAGCAAATCCAACAGGACATGGTACGCAGAATCTCACCATCATCATAGGACGGGAACTGGAACACGCCCAACCCTCGTGCTCTGCAACAAGGACGATGTTAGTCTATTTACTTCTTGCTACAAACAAAGGTCCTTCCTGCTATTCAAGCCCCTGTTCGGGAATGACCGCCTGGTAATTCCCAACCAGTTCTGCGTAGTTAGTAGCAGCAGCAGCTTATGGGACTGTAGCAGATCGAGCATTCCCGAGACCATGACAAGTACAGTTCTGCATCGAGTACTGCGACAATTGCCATCGTCACGTTTAAAGCCCAATTTCTAGGCCTTACTACCCTCCAGTCATAAGAAGACCATACAGTACTACATACCAGTCCTCCGTGTATTGTGTACCAGGAACGATCCAACGCCCAATCGCTCCTACGGTTACGTAGATGGCCAGACTTTCGTTCTAGAGCAAATGGCAAAGGAACCTCAAGAGTCAATGCCCAGCTTCACGGTTGACGAAATGAGGCCGGAGTGTCGAATTGCATCCCTTTCCGGCTTGCCGTTTCCGACTGCCCCGATGGATAGGTATGCTGATGTCGTAGATTAAGTACAAAGCAGCTACGTGGGATTTGGATACCATAGCTAGCGGGCTAGGAAATAGAGCTAGGGCTTTGTCTTTGTCTTTTTATTTATATTTATGCGTGGAGCACCGTCCTACTGCAAACGTGCCGAAAGGGGCAATGGTGGCATACCGAGTAGCTAGCACAGAACTTACCCCTTGGTTAGCCTGACATAGTAGTCGAACCCAGCAATGGCAGGGACCCCTGCAAGCGAAATGCAAGGTACAATGGTGGCAGGCCCGCGAAAAAGTACACATCACGTTACCTGTCAAATGAACCTATCACTAATATGCCGGATAGGATTCAGCTGGGAAAGAAGGCAATGGCAAATAGTATCAGGGCGTCGTTACTCTGATTCCAATATTTCAGTCTATTGGTTATCTCCGTTAAAACTCTCGCCGAAACGTCATGACATTAGTCGGCCCAAACTAATAATGATCGGTGTAGTTGAAAGCTCGCCACCCAAAAAAATGCAATGCAAAAATCGCTATTATGGTATAATTAGTTGCCCCCTTCACTCAAGTTTTGCCCTCTTCCTGGATGTAACCTCCAGGTCCGAAAACAATGGTTTTGTCTCATCGGGAAGTTCAACGCCCATTTTCTGCGCCTGTTGTTGTACCAGCTCCAATTTTACCCGCCCGAGAACCCACCGTCGTGCAGAGGCCTTAGCTGCAACCGCAAGGTTGATAAAGGCATCGCAGTTCTGTGGATCAGACAGGTTCGTCAATAGGGCGAGGAGAGCGGTGCAAATCGAGGGTACGTTAGAGACCGGAATCCGGTCAATGCCCCACGAGGATCGGTGGATGCGCATGAGATGGGATATCCTGCGGGCGAAAAATAGGTTTGATGAGTGGGGATCGGGTTGATCATTAGTATCGGGTTCGGGCTTGATGGATGGCGCATTTTGATCAAGCGTAATGCAAATGCTATAATAATACATGCTGCGCGAGTCGACCCATCAGCGACCGTTCAAATGTGTGTAAGCCAAATGGAGGGGCGGCCATACTGAAGAGATAGAATATGAGGAACTTGCATTCCTTTAGGTTCTTTTACGCAAGAGGGCAGTCGGTTGGCCCAATCCTGGAGTCGAGTACGCAATTCGTCCGTGCGGAGCTCCAGCTCCGTGCGATGAGGCCGCTTTTCGTAGTTGAAGAAAATACAGCCGAGGTCGTATACGATCTGATTCAGCTCACACAAAGCGTGAAACAGACAGTTCGTGTGCGCCTTGATGCCTTCCCACTGGAGTGGGTAAGGACACCATAAATGCTCAACATGAAGTGGTAGCGACGGATAATGTTGAACGGGCGGTTTTATTGGCGGCTGCTTATGGTGTAACAGGGCCTTGATCCTGGGCCAGGAAACGGCGTCAGTGTTCTGTACCCAGTATCGCTGAATTGTTGAGGAGATCCCTACGTCGTGATATTAAACAGACCCCAGATGGAATGGTCTACCTGCGGTGACTGCCTGCACACGTCTGCGCTACCCGTGGAATGGGAGAAACGGCTCTGCTGAGAGAGTTCCTGAACCGCGTAGACAAGGTGGCTCTGATAGATCCAGCCATGACGGTCTTTGCCGGTTAGACCCGCACTGCTGACGGTTAGTTATCAGTGCTGCAACAATGCAAGGACAGTGACCTTACAAGGCAGTCAACAACCCCAATCCTTGAACGGTAGGAAGACGAATTCTCTCGTCTTCGTCTTCGTCTTCGAAGAGCCGCTTTGCTTCATAGTAGAAATGCACACCTTTGGATGCCAAATCGCCCGCAACCGCGTACGCACTGGAGCAATTTGAATGCGTCTGGAACGGCAATAATCAGATCAGAAAATCCCTCTTCAAGAAAAGGAAACATACTTACACATGCCACAGCAAGCATGGCATTGACAAGAAACGGCGAACAGAACTGCGCTCCGAGATCCCCCGACTTCATATCACGGAGGAAGAGATCGCGATCAAGCCAGTTCAGGAATGGATGGAACCAAGTAAACCACAGCGAGACCAATCGCGAGACCGTCTCCGCATCCCGGACCACTGTCGTCCACGGTGACGCTGGCAAATCGAACAGGGGTATATCAGCCAGGGACTGGGGATCGAAAGCGTTTGCGGTTTCGGTTGAGGGGGACTCGGACGGACGCAGATGGTGGGAACTGCCGCGTATGTTGAAAAACCCAGGCTCTTTCTTCATCCCGTGATCCGGCGCCACGCGAGGCCAGTCATTGTGATGGTCGTTCAGGTGGAACTTTATTTCGGCCAGGGAGGCATTACTACGGACAAGATCGAGCAGCTGGAGGGTACGCCGGTCGCCGCTATCACGTATCGTCCGAACAAGGTTGAGTAGCAGATCCTTGCGATCCTCCAGTGTCTCCAGCTTGCGCTTAACGACGCTTTTACGGCGCTTATCGTTGCTGCGGTCGACGGTGCATTCGATGTGGTTTTTAAGGCAATTCTGGCAGGGAGGGTTCCCAGAACACTGAACGTTCAAGTCAGCTCTTAAGCTGGCGAATATCTATCTCAGTCCAGTTGCAACGCTGCCAAAACTCACCTTAAGTTTGCGAACCTTGCAGGCTGAACAGGCACTACCGATATTGTTCCTCTTGGGTTTGGGAGACTGCTGGTGTTCGCTCTCTTTGGTCTGACGAGTACCTCGAGGCACTGGAATCAACGGACGGTGGTTGTCGGTCATAATGCAAAAGGAGCAACGTTACAACATGGTGAAGGCGGACCAGTAAGAGAGAAGGAGGCCAAGATGAGAAAGAGAGTAGAGAGACAAAAGAAATAGAAATGACAGGGGAGAGAGGGAGAGAAGGGAAGGTGAATCAAGGGCCCCGCGCGAAGAAACATGACGTCCAAACGCGGTCGAACTGGATTCCGGCAAAAAAGCCAACCGCAAATCAGGGATACTAGCGCTCAGAATCCCCCCGGAGAAAAAGGAAAGAGAATGAACAGGAATACATAATTCACGATCGAAGCTTACTTGTAGAATGCAGAAAGGACATAGATGCGTGTGGCATGCTTTTGTTGTGCACTCTATTATTACATTGGTGCGATACATATCATCGGATCTACAAACCATAGCTTCAAGGAATATAGCAAGACACTGAGTAAGTGACTAACTATTGTTTCCCAGCCACCACTGGCACCGTCTCCGTCCTGGTCGCATGTTCGTCGGGATGATCGGGTTGGTGGTGGTGGTGGTTTCCTTGCGACGAGGATGACGACATGGATTGGTTCATTTCCACTCCTGCGTGTTCTTCGTCTTCCCGCCAGAAATCTTTCTTGCCCCGGGCGGCTCGCTGCAACCACGGTGGGATCACACCCCCTGGGAGTTTGTATGTCCAAGGATCGGACTCGTCCTTGTTATCGGGTCTGATGCGACCGCCGGAGACCTTTTCGATCAGCCAGACCATCACATTGATAATCGCATAGCTCAGGATTCCAGCAATCAGTCCGTACGAAATGCTGTACGTGAACGGCATAAGGGCAATGGTGAGGAACGCAGGAATAGCATCCCCGTAGTAGCGCCAATTGATATCGACCGTGGCTTTGGTCATCAACGCGCCCACGAGAACAAGGGTGGACCCCGTGGCCCATGATGGAATGGATGCGAAAATTGGAGCAAAAAAGACGGCGATAAAGAAGCAGATTCCGGTCACGCAGGCTGTGAGGCCCGTTTTGCCGCCTTCGGAGATACCTGCGCCGCTTTCCACGAATGCCGTCACCGGCGAGACGCCAAAGAGGGCGCCGATAGAGGCGCAAATAGCATCAACCGTCTGTGGAAGTTAGCACGGTTTCCTCATTGGCGGGAATTGCAAAAGAACCTACATAAGCCATAGAGCTGCCTTCAAAGTCCTGTGTGCGTTCATCGATGGTTCCGGCAAACCGGGCCATTGAGTACAACGTGCCGGTGGTATCAAGAATGTCCACATACTACATTGGTCAGGGTGCGATGTCAACCAAAGAAGACAGCAGGAGGCCACACATACCAGAAATGTAATAAATGCCAGTCCAAATTGCCCGCCATGCCCCGATATATCCCACTGCTGTGCCACCAAGATCTTGTTTATCGGGTGAAATGTCACAACCTGTTTGAAAAAATCAAAGTTGCTGTTCCCAACTTCCGTATGTGGGAAGTAGGTCACGGGCGTGGGACGGGGCCATGAGATAATGGACACCAACAAAATCCCCATGATCACAGCACCTTTGACTCTGTACATCATCAGGAGAGCCGTCAAGACACCTCCGCAGAAGATGCCGATCCACATTGTTGGACTCCGCATCTTGTCGCTACTCGGACACAACCCTGTGGTGGCATCGCGCACCGAATCCGAACAGCCTGCCAACTCCATAGGTTCATCTATGGCGCCGGTCACTAACCCAATACCCGCACTGTATGACAGTCCAATAAGTGCCAGATATAACCCGATACCCGCACCTGTTGCCATCTTGATGGACGCGGGCAAGGCTCGTGCGAGCCATTGCCGGATCCCGAGAATAGTCAATGCCAAAAACACCCATCCCTCGACAAAAACCGCTGTGACAGCTATCTCGTAGGGTATTAATCCATTCCCGTGTCGCCCCACGACGGTATACGCAAAGTAAGCGTTCAGACCCATTCCTGGCGCCAGCGCCACGGGTAGATTGGACAGCAGGCCCATGAAAAACGACGCCAGGGCGGAGATAGCAGCAGTCGCGGTGACCGCATCACGGTGCACTTCTTGCACGCAAAGAAGGTATTCGGTATTCGTGTTGCAGTTGTCTGCCTGGCCCTCGGGAGGACATACGCAGGTACCGCCCGATTCGGACGTAAGGTTGGCATTGACACTGATAATATATGCCATGGCGAAGAAGGTCGCTAGTCCGGCACGGATTTCCGTGAAAAAGACGCTTCCTTTGCGTTCCTTGGGCTGTCACGGGCATTAGCCAATGTCTTGTAGATCGCATGCTGTTTCTGCGACATGCAAAGAGCAAATAAAAAAACACGACATACATGACCAGAACCCTCCAGACGGAAATGACGCCCAACCCAGCTCCGAGCCACCTGGAGGTTAGCCTTCTGCATCCATTGCGAGAGGCCCATAACTATACTCGAGTCACGGACTGAGGTGTCCAGCAGGACATGGTGTCGAGCGAGTAAGTCGCCCAGCCCACCCACGGCCGTGGGGGAAAAGCTAGTAAAAATCTACATCACGTGACCTCAATAGGAACGCCCTCGCTCCAATCGGACGCGTTCTTGGCGATGAAAGCGCCCGATCCACGACGCGATTCGCCGATCGATACCACGTCGGAGATTCTGCCGACGGGATCTCCGAGTTTTGGACATGGTTCCTATCAGCGTGGCTTCATTAGCTTGATCTGACCGTTGGATAACAAACAATTGGGAATAATCTGGGATGGCATTAAAAGTCTGGTTTCTTTGATCTTGTAGAATCGTAACGTCGATGGACCCGCGAAGGAAGCCATGATCCCGGTGGCTGAATACATAGCCGCTGTTGGAGGGTTTGCAATTGAATCCAGATGTCTTGGTGTTGGTATTCTCAGGAGGTATGGCAATGCTGATGAGAGTAATGCGGATGCGGCCATCATGAGCTTTATTTAATTTCTTATCAATGAACTCTGGACCAGATGGAAGCTCTGGGCCTGTGTCTTCTTTATATTTCGTCTTCGCGCTCTCTATCGGTCTACTCTGTGTGTACTTATAGAGTACAAGAAATCTCTGTGATTGGCTGGCATATGTATGGTACGTTTGTTTAGTTTGTTTTTCAATTTACACTGTTTGCACACTTTGCAAGGCCACTGTATATCCAGGGCTGTTCTAATGAAATGCCTGGTATTATATCCACATTAATACTACAGACTACTATGTGATATGCTCTATGTCCCCAACTGAAGACCTCTATCCCCGACAAAAACGAACAACAGGAATCAAAAATTAGCAAAATAATATGGTTTACCGATCAGTCCTCGGACTTTTCCTTGGGAGCGTCCACCGTTGGTGCGAAGTTGCTCTTCTTCCGGAGTGCGGGACCCCAGAATATAAATGCCAGCGGAATCGGGATCATAATCGCCGCTAAACAGCCCAATAATGTGCCTGCCCATTGGATTCCAAGATTTCGGAACAACTGGCCCGAGAATAGAGGGAAACAGGCACCGACGGCAGACCGGAGAATGGTGTTGGATGCGAAGACGGAGGCCGCGCTGGGTCACCGTTAGTGAGATCCGTATACATGCGAGCTGGGGAAAAAGTGTGGATGGTGACTTACAACTGAAGGTAGCTGTCAACCAGGTAATTGAAGCCTTGGAGGAAGATCACGTAGATCCCAAATCCGACGAAGACGCCCGACGCCGTTGGCGCCATCCAGTGGATGTCGTTGGTGAAGCCGGTCCAACCGAACCTGTGATGATTCTAGGATCAATGGGAAGTCGACTTCTTTTGCTTGTCGGACAGCAGCAGGACTTACCAGAACAGTCCACCTGCAAACACCGTTCCTCCGATAATTGCTGGAGGCAGTCGCCATTCCGGTACCGGTACTCCATTGTTCTCTACCAGTTTCTTCACATATGTATTGTTGTTGAAGAGGATATACAAGCCCCCGAGTAATTCACCAACCATCAATCCAATGAAGGGCAAGCTTCCCACGCCCAGGCTCATGCCATAGACGCCCCGGAAGACCACCGGATACGCCCCGAGAAGGGCATACATGAGGCCGTAAATGAAAGGCATGTACAACGTCACCAGGAACACAATCGGTTCTGTGAGAAGCATGCGGAACGGTCGACTGAAGTTGTTCGTGATCAGATCTCTGAAGTCTAATTCGACTTCATCTTGTTTGGCGTGGATACCCCAATTCCTAGTTTGTCGACGCAAGATAGCTGCTTTTTGCCTTAAAACAGTGGGAGCATAGGTCTCTTTGAAAAAGAACGCTAATAGCGCAGATGACAGAAAGCCCATGATGGCTGAGATATACATGGTCCAGCGCCATCCCAGGTAGCTCATGTTGATGAACCCACCCGTGAACGGCGACGCAAAAGGTCCCACGAAGACCGCCATGGCAAAGACAGCAATTGCAATGCCTCGATACTCGTTGTTAAACAGGTCCGCAAAGATCGCAGGCACAATAGACAGTGGACACGCCGCGAAAAAGCCCGCGAAGAAGCGTGTCAACATGATTGTCTGTACATCTTTTGCGGTGGCCGTGCCGATGGTGAAGACACTGTACCCGAATAGGCCAATCAACATGGGCCATCGACGGCCAGAAAGCTCAGAAAACGGTGCCCAGATCGTGGGACCTGATGCGAACCCCAACACATACAGCGTAACTCCCAATGTCGAGACTTCGGTGCTGATGCCAAAGTGGCCGCTGATCGAGCCCACGGAGGCGGAGAAGATAGCACTGGCGAAGGAGGCAGTAAAAGTCGAAAAGCTCAGGATGACAGCGATAAGCGTCCTATCGCAGTAGCCATCAGCAATGTCGTCCCAACCAGAGGAGCTACCACCGCGTTGGACTCACTTTCTCCATGTTGACCAGTTATGCGGGTGCATCGGATCCTTCTCGCCTGCGAATTCCACGACATAGATCTCAGGGTCCGGTAGGTCCGGCGGATAGTCCTTTTCTAGCCCGAACAGAAGCCATTCCTCCTTCGGCGCACGACCCTTCCTAGACCCAACAGTCGATTGATGCTGCTGCCGGTATGTTTGGACGCGCGACAGCTCGACGTTCGTCGGACGTCGGCTGATAGGACTCGCTGTTAGCTGGCCATCTTCCCGGAAGCCGCCTGAATTCGACGACGGCGAGGATGCGCTCCTGGTTGGGACACTCTCAAGTGAGCTGCGTGCGGTCTCCATGACTCTGATACAGCATTGTTCTTCAAGTCTCCAGATCGGCCATTTTGCGTTTTATGCGCGGAGCCTCAGTGGTGACGGCATGGTATCATAATTAGGGTTTCAACATCCGGACCATGATAGCGTCATTTTGGGCTGTCCATCGTTACAATCCCGAGACTCAGACGCGGAGATTGGATCAGACTCCGACTTGGAACAGGAGTCATCTCGTATTCTTATTAGAGGCGCTGGAGATTGTCGGCCCGTTAGTGTGCGGAATACATCGTATTGCAGCCAAGGGGCGGTGCTTACTCTCTAAAGCCCCGCCAGATTGTGATGATGGCTGTTCTTCAGCGCCCAAATAACAAAACCAGTTCTAATTCTTACCACGAGATATACGAAATAGCTGCATAGTTGCATAAACGCGGTGCCAGCTACAACGATGACAGACGTCCATGGCTACTGTGACCCACGCTTCCAATCAGTCCGTGAGCTCCTCGGTCAGCATCTAGCCTCGGGCAACGAACTCGGCGCCTCGCTATGCGTGAGTCTCGAGGGCGCGACGGTTATTGATCTCTGGGGAGGCTATACCACAAAAGCTCGATCTACTCCCTGGACGGAGGACACGATCGTGCCGGTCTGGTCATGCTCCAAGTGTGTCACCAACCTCGCTGCGCTCATCCTCGTTGATCGCGGGGTCCTCGATCCCGATGCTCGTGTGTCGCAGTACTGGCCCGAGTTCGCTGTCAACGGCAAGGAAAACACTGAGGTCCGCCATATCCTCAGCCACGCATCCGGTTTACCCGCGTGGGACATGCCATGCACGACGGAGGAAATATACGATGTCCCCTTGGCGACGGAGCGACTGGCAGCCCAGAAACCCTGGTGGCCCCCGGGAACAGCCTCGGGATACCATGCCGTAAGCCAGGGCCATCTAGTGGGAGAGCTCGTGCGCCGGACGTCGGGCAAGTCACTGGGGCTATTCATTCGGGACGAACTCACCAATCCATTAAATGCGGACTTCCGACTGGGCGCTGAAGAAAAGGACTGGTCGCGATGCGCGGAGATCGTCGGCCCTCCCCCGCCAGATGGGCCTATAGACATGAACAGTCTCCCTGTGCGAATCGTCCTCGGATCAGCCCTAAATGCCGACAACGCCAACACGCCAGGCTTCCGGCAGACAGAAATGGGTGGCGTCAATGGCGTGTCCAATGCGCGCGCGTTGAATCGCATTCTGTCAGTCATAACGCAGAACGGTACGGTCAATGGCCGGCGTATCTTATCACCTGAGACCGTCGACCTGATTTTCCGCGAACAAGCAAGTGGCGACGACCTCTTTTTTAGGTCTTATATGCGGTTCGGCTTCGGATACGCCTTGTCCGCGGCGCTGGCCGCTGACTGGATCCCAGCTGGCAAGGTGTGTTTCTGGGGTGGATGGGGCGGATCGATGACCATCATGGATCTGGATCGCAAGGTGACCATAACGTATGTCATGAACCGCATGGCCAGGGCCACCATTGGAAGTGACCGGTCCGAGGCCTATGTGCGGGAGATTTATGCAGTGCTGGATCGGATTTCTACATAGAGAGAACATTATGGATATGCTATATTTATTAGACCGTTGCGTATTCTTCTTCAGCAAGTAGCACTCAAGGTCTCTCGCGCGTAGTCCATGTCCGTCATCAATCCCATGGCAACAATGTCAAGGCGAGCAAATCATCCGGCTCACAATCCGGTGCAATATCAGCATCAAAATCGATGTATTGCTAAATGTTTGACTCATGCCGAGGATATTTCTCGCTTGGATCATACTACTTCTCATTATGGCCGAAGCCAGGATGAATAAGGCGCATCTGACCTATTCGGGCAGCAGCCCTAATTCTCTTCTCTGTCGCAGCTTTGCACCTACAGATCGTAACCATTGTTATTAAAACACTCATTATCAACTTTTCTTGGCCTGGCAAAGTTCAATAAACTGTTACTTAATTATTCCATCCGCGATCCGAACACGATCTACCGAACAATCCTCCGACGAGCCTCAGACATGGACCTCGGCACTAGCAAAAAAGGGCCATGATCGTGAATATTCTCTTGTCCAGGCGGCCAGAATGAGAATAGTACCAGAGAAACGGGACCACTGGGAGGGTCTATTAGTATGATTGGTAGTATTGCACCGAGGAGATCACCAGGGATTCCTCCACATTCTCCGCGTCAATGTCGCAAGGCTTACTCTTTACGGATTGACAGCCCTTGCGAACAGTCATAAATATCCATGTATTCCACGAATGTGTTGATTTTCCTTTGCTTCTCATACAAATACTTTCGATCGGTAGACGGCAGCAAGATGATGAAAATCGTTCTTCCCCTGCTCAGCGTTGCGACGCTGTACGCGACGTTCTACTTCGCCTATATCAATGGCCTGCATGGGTTGGCATTGAAGTCCATTGAGTCGCGGACATTGCCGGGTCGCAGCGACCCTCTACGCACAGTCTACACGGAGATCCAGCCCATTGACCGACTGCTCACGGCGTTGACCACCTTCTTCTGGCCGATGGCCGATGGAAGCAACGCAACTTTGACTGTGCATTCCGTTGGATTTGCCGGCACGTTTGGTTCGGCTTGGGTGTTGGTGACGCTCGAGTCGTGGCGGCGAGGAAATGCCTGGACAATTGTTGCGTTGTATGTGACCTCCTAGTCCAAGCCCGTCAAAAGTATAGAAGAGAATACTGACGAGCATGGAACTCGACCAGCCCCGTTATCTTCGGCTTCCTTGCGCAAACCTTGACTTTTGCCTTCGCGGCGCCTCTATACGCCGGTTTGCAGCTGGTTCACTCGGTCACAGCTGCCAGGCCCAACGCAGAGAATATTAGGGTCCCTCGCGCTGTGCTGAACGCCATCCCCTTCGCATTCCTTGTCGGCTTCCTCGTCCCTAGTCTGGTGATGATCTCCCCCCTCTCAGATACCATGACCCCCGACTTGAAGCAGATCATTATTGCCATTTGGCAGCCGTGGCCCGTCTACATCTCCATCCTGACCACGGCTGCCCACATCCTCTTCTCCCACTTCGTGAGCAACGATAACAATGTCGACGGAGGCCGCGCGACCCTTAGCTCCTTGCGCAAGGTCTACGCCGTGGCTTTCGCGAACACTGTCATCAACCACCAAATACCCCTAGTCCTCTCGCTATTCACCATCATCGAGCCCCGCTTCTTCCACGAGAAGTTCGCGCGTGCCCTGCATCCGTCCGTTATGTACCAGGCGCCGCTGCCGTGGACGAAGCCCACGTTGCAGGTGTCCGATATTGGCACGGGTGTGCATATCTTCCTGCGCTGGGATTATATCATCGGTTCTGCGGGCGTGCTACTCTGGGCGTTGACGCTGCACCGCAATGCGCATCGCGCGATACTCGGTAAGGCGGGTTGCCTGGGCCTGCTCGTGAAGGTCGCGTTGTTGTCGGTCTTCGCTGGGCCGGTGGGCGCCGCAGTGGAGTTGATGTGGGAGAGGGATGAGTTGGTGATCCACGAGACTGGAGGGTTGAAGCCAAGGGTTTCAACGGATAAGAAGGCGTCCTGATTATATCCATGGCTCAGATAATAGGTATGGGACGTTGGTATAGTTAGCATTGGCTTGAAGAGCCCATCCCAGTGACTCTTCAATGAAGAGAAAAGATGCTTGTTATTCAGGGCGGTTTTGGTGTCGCATAATTTGCCGACCAGCATGTATAGCTGGTCACGTGGTTCCGGACCTAGTTTCTACGAGGAATCAATGACAATTTGTACTTTCAAATGAATCCATACCATTCAGCGTGTACACGAATACAGCTTGTTACGTTGGAAAGGCCCCGTCCATGAATGCTACCTGTGGTCCCAATCTGTTTCTGAGAATCAGCATCCCGCACTGTCTTCCATCTTATCTGGTTCTCACTGCAGGTTTTATAGGCAGTAAACCAAAATTGTGCGAATAAACAAGAATCATGATTATAGTTATGGAAACTCATTTCTATACCTTCCAATAATACTCAAATCGCCAATTATTCACAAAACACCCAATCATATCCGCCAACGCCAACACCACCTCATCAAGCCCTATATCTATTCAAACAAAAGTTTCAACTCCTCAATCCTATCTTTCTTTTTCTCATCCTCTGTCCCATCACCCCCGACTCTCAGCCCTAACGAGCCTGCAATATTCATCTTCCGATCCTGTACACTCAACATTCGTTTTTCGATAGAATCTTTTACCACGAACCGGGTGACAGTCACATCTCGTAACTGGCCCATGCGATGTACACGGTCAATAGCCTGTGCTTCGATCGCGAAACTCCACCACGGATCCATCATGAAGACGTTGCTGGCGGCTGTCAGGTTGAGACCGACACCGCCGGCGCGGAGACTGATGAGGAGCACCGTAGGGTTTGAATTATTTGTAGACGGGTGTTTGTGCTTTGGCGCATGTGTATGTCCATTGGGGGTGTCTTCTTCCTCGATATCTTCTTGATCGTATGTCTCAATCTTGGTAAATCGGGCGAGGACTTCGGCTCGGGCTTTCTGAGGCATGGACCCATCCAGTCGAACATGGTGGATACCGGCTCGCGTTAACTGGGGTGCGATTAGGTCCAGGAAACTGGTGAATTGCGAGAAGACGACAGATTTGGTATTTGGCGGTAACCGGGATAGATGGTTGAGCAGTGAGTGTATCTTGGCGGAGGTGTGCGCTGACGGTGAGAGAGGGTTAATTCGTCTAAGGGAGATCCGAGGCGCTGCCTGTGAGCTAGGAGTGTCGACGTCGATATCCTCCTCGGCGGGAGTGGAATTCGGCGACTGGTACTTGACCACCTCAAAGATATCCTTTAAAGTGACTGGTGCTCGACAAGAAAAACACCTGGGTGGCAGATCCCTGTCGATTTGATGGCGTATATAATCCTCCAGGCACTGTTTGCAGGCACTATGCCAGCACGCCGTGACCGCTGGGTCAACCATGGGCTCCTCTGAGCAGATTGGACATTCACCACTTGACTCGCTTTGGATCTGTTTCAAGGCATATGTTGTGAACTTGGTGCCAGAGTCCTGTCCCTCGGTCGAACTACCCGACTCGGTCACAGTCGTGAAACGATCTATCAGGTCCTGCAAGTCCATGTCATCCTGAAGCCCGTTGGTCTCGTTGGCTGCAGTCGCCGCCTCTTCCTCGTCGGCGACAATGGCTTTGTTCCGGGTGAGAACTGGATGACAACAGCTTTGACGGAGACGGAGAATCTGTGCAAATATTGTCGAGTATGACTTCAACAGGGTACCAGCCTCAACATTGTCGTTGAACGTGCGTTTCGCTCGGGTATATATAAAGTCGTAGACCTCCCTCTCCTCGGTCGAGAGATCGACCTCTTCGATCATGATGTTCCGGCGTGGCAATGGCACCAAGGGTTCGCCTTCTGGTGTCTTCATAGTCTTCGTGCGCCGGAGAACCAGTGGCTCTAATACTGTCTGCACGACATTCAGCGCGCGCGCGTAGTCTTTAGTTTCAAATGGAACAGTGATAAACGTCTTCCAAAACGAGAAATTGTTCCACGGCTCGACTTTGAGGAACCGCACCAAACTAAACAGATCCTCCAGGCGATTGACAATCGGTGTACCAGTAAGAACCCATCGATGTGTCGCGTTTAGCTCATAACAAGACCGTGCAGATTTCGAACGGCGGTTCTTGATCAGATGAGCCTCGTCTAGGATGACGCGGAAGAACTCGACAGAGTATAAACCACCCTGCACACCAGTGGAAAAGGATGATTGTAGGGACTGCTGGCGGAACTCGGAGAGGACAACACCATAGCTTGTGACGATTACGTGTGGAGCAGAACGAACATTCGCTGCCGAGCAAAGGTTTCTTAAATTAGTAGATTGTTCGGCTCCGTAGTATACAAGGACATTCACTGCGCCTGGCTGGGCCGATTTCAAAGCTTCACTCTCCCATTGTGCAAGAAGAGAAGTGGGAGCAACGACAAGTGTAGTATAGGGTGCTGGCACGACTCTGGAAGGACTGGGGGGTGTCCTGGAAGGCTCACTCGGAGAGTCATCCATTGGGTTGTATGTGTGAGCGTGCACCAAACTAAGCATCTCGATTGTTTTACCTAGACCCATTTCGTCGGCTAAGATGCCACCAAGGCAATTCTGTTCCTGAGCTGGAAATTCAAGGCTCAGCTCACCCGAATATGGGTTGACATAGAAATAGTCGATTCCCTCGACAACTGGAAGATCTTTGTCATCAGCATCCTTGTTGGGCCATTGGTATTGTTCCCAGAGTGGATGCATCGATTTTCTCTTGTCAGCTTTATCGTCTTTCTCTTTGGCAAGCATCCAATGCAATGCCTGTCGTTGATACTTCCGAAGGTTCATCGCAAAAGCTGGTGGAGGTTCGGCTTCTGGCATGCTGAAATCAAATGTTTGAGCCTTCTTGTACAGGGTATCAAGTTGGTCTTCTTCCAGCTCCGGCTCTTCGTCCTCTTCCTCTGGGCCGTTGGCAGATGACTTGTTCTCTTTCTTGACTTTATCATACTGTTCTGATATCTCCGCGGCACGAAGCAGACCTTCTTTTTTGTGCTTCTTTGTCATATCGTTGGCCGTAGTTGCCTGCAGACCAATCTCGTCAAAGAGCTTTACAAGGCCAACTTGGCGCAATCGCAAATTCTTCTCCTCGGTACTTTCCCGCTCTTCGAACATACCGGTCGACCTATTATCTTCTATCGAGCCAGCGAAGGCTCGATACTGAAACGCTTCTCTGCGCAAGTAGCACCACAGTTGCAGATAAACCGTGTCATTCACCCGTAGACGGTCCGGGGCAAACACACAGACACCATCAAAGGTGCATATTCCCTGGTCAACCAGAGGTGACACCCACTCCGCGATGTCTCGCGGTAATCTTCCAACCTCCTGCCCGGCTTGATTTGTGAATCGAGTGAGGACATCCACTTTGTGGTTCGTAATCATCTTGCCACTGCGGCCGCGCTTCGCAAACGGTTGCGATCTTGCGCGTTCTATTTTGATTCGCTCACCGTGTTTGAGGATACCTGTTCCGCTTCGAGTAGCCCACGCGCCAACGCCGAAGGTGCCAATATATCTCGATGCGGGTTGCGATGCAAGATGGGGGGAGCCTTTTGTCTCCGGGGTTGCTGGTGTAGCTGGGTTCCTATTGTCTCTCGATCCCGGGGAAGGCTCGTGCGATGGTGTTGTCATTACTGAGGTTAATTGTGTCGGAAGCCCTGGGCGAGGCATCAGACTTGACTGTGTGGCCCTCATCGGCATGGATGTCGCCTTCCAAGACCCATCAAAATAAACATTGACAGCCCTTTCCATATCATCGTCAGAAGTGGTCCGAATCTTGTCTATTGTATCTTCAGGAAGTTTCTCTCCAACAATACTCGTGAACAGGTCTGTGTCGAAACCACCTGCATCAACCGGCTGTGATGTCCCCGCCGCATCTGTTTCGACATGGTCCAAATCCGTAGCGACGACGTAGTTTGAATGGTCCGGTACCTGACTCCTTTTGTCTTCCGTCTCTGCCGTTCCCATCCCAACCAATCCCCCATTTTGCTCGCGCCCTGTACTATTCGAATGCGTTGCAAGGGAGGCTTTATTCTGGCATCCAGCATAGGTCGAGTATGGTAACGATCCAATCTGCTCGTCCTGCTCATGTAACGACCTTGGTCGCATCCCATTTCTCCCATAATCATCATCATCAAGGCATGCTGGTCGAGAAGAAGAAACCGACGCGTCAAGACTGGCTGTCGGAGTAGAATCGGTGACTTTTGTCGCCTGGTCTTCCTCATCGACAAAAAATCGTCTCTTTTTCAGGGGTCGACCTTTGGCATCTCCGAAATCCATCCTTTATCCTTCTCAGACAGTTCTATCCACGTCGTGAGAATAAAAGGGTGCTGAAGGAATAGATGCCCTGAACTGCAGGAATTCCGAACACGCGCCGAGACGCGACAAACTCGGACCAACGTCACTTTTCCTCGTTGGGGAAAAAAGAGGCTCCGGGTTAGTATTTGCGCTGCTCTCACTCGACGAGACGCTTGGCTTCACTTTGCCTTACTACGGTAAAGAAGTGTTGAGAGCTAGGTATGCTCTATATTGTTGATCGCTCTCTAGATAGACGGGACTAACATTCTGCAGAGTTTCCAACGAGCCATCGCAATGCCATAGAACTGGGTTTTACGATAGACGACCAAAGACTACCACCCCCAATGTCTTCACTGAGACCATCAATCCGCCCCTCTTGTGCAGGCAGGCCATTATGCCACGCCTACGGAGCACCTTGTCGGCTCCAAAGGAGACATTTCAGTGGATCAAGGCCGGTGGCAAGCAGTTCAGCCCCAGGAGCCACTGAGGCCGAAGTCCAATCTGCCCAGAGATATTGCCAAAATCTTCTTGCGTATGTCTATCTCGTCAAGGATAACCCGAGTGGCTATAGCTAATTCGTTTCTTCGCATGGGACAGAAAATATGACCGCCCGTCGTTCACACTCAGTACCTTCATCCCGCCCAATGCGCGGGCCTTCTACATCGCACTACGAGCCCTCAACGTCTCCCTCTCCATGATCCCCGACACCACCTCTTCTTACACAATTGGTCTGATGCGCCTACAATTCTGGCGCGATACAATCACCAAGACATTAGCCGGGACACCACCGAAAGAACCTGTCGCCGTCCTCATGGCCTCGGCACTCTCGGATCTGGATACCCGAACACAGGGTCGCGCGCGGATCAGCAAAGGCTGGCTCCTGCGGATGATCAACTCGCGCGAGCAGACCCTCACCAATGACCCATACCCCAACATCGAGGCTATTGAGTCCTATGCAGAGAATACCTACTCGACTTTACTGTATTTGACCCTTGCTGCGTTGCCCATGACGTCTGTGACCGCAGACCATGTCGCTTCTCATATTGGAAAGGCGGCAGGGATTGCGACAGTTCTGCGCGGATTGCCGATTCTTGCGTTTCCGCCACCGGCCAGCCAGTCACCATATCAGGGAGCCGGGGGTATTGGAGGAGGCGCAAAGCAGGGTGCCGTGATGCTTCCGTTGGACGTAATGGCACAGACGGGCGTCAAGGAGGAAGAAGTATTTAGGCATGGTGCTGAGGCACCAGGCCTACGGGATGCGGTTTTTACTGTCGCTACACGGGCGAACGATCATTTCATCACAGTTCAGCAGATGCTAAGCAACCTTCGCGCGGGCCAAGATGTTGGTCACGAGTTTGAGCATGAAGGCGAGGAAGGTCATGATTATAGTGCTAGTCCGGACACTTCCGGGGGCCAGCAACATGAAACGCCCCTCGATGAAGTCAACCGCGCATTCGGTGTGTATATGCCCGCGGTGGCTACTCGGTTATGGTTGGACAGGTTGGAAAAGTTTGACTTTGATATCTTTAGGCCGGAGCTCCTCCGGTCAGATTGGAAATTGCCATGGAAGGCCTATTTCGCTTTCCAGCGCAAAACTCTCTAAAAAGAAAAAAGGAAGAAGGAACCAATTTCCAGGACGGGTATCAATATATACTATGTATCAATACTATAGTACGGCTCATGCATAATGTTGATGCGAAGCATTTACCAGTCATTCCACTTTTCTTTCTTTCCTCTGCTTTCTCGAACTAGAAATCAAACGTCTCTGCGCTAGTAACACGGCATACCGTTGGATTTTATCTCGCCTAGAATCTGGATTAGCAACTATGTACTCCAAGTTGAATGAGGATAGCTCACATCAGTAAGAGAGTGGTCGCACAGACAAATGGAACCGCAATCTTCCAAAAATATCTATTGGCTATCGGTCAGTACATCATTACCCAGATTACCATATCACTAGGCTATGAGCATACGCATCAGTATGTTTGATAGCATCGAAGCTTTCGAAGTTCATTCCAAAGTAACCCTGCTCCTTGGTCAGCCCGAGAATAATCCAACAGGATGGAAGCTGCAAAAGATCATACCGTAAGGAATGTCAGCGGTAAGTAGAGACAGGTTACAAGCGTAAGCTGCTTCATACTCTCGTTCTGAAAAGCACCTGCCACGGAGATTAACTCAGTCGGATTCAGCAGGTAAACTGGCAGAGAATAGTACCTATTGTGTTGAAGATCAAGTCAATCATGTTATCCGCGGCACGCCGCATCTGGTCGTAACTCTCAACAATTGAAATACAGTGGTCTAGCACATCGCCCAAATACGTATGGCACATTTGGCTGATCGTAACGCTGGAACCACCCAGGCTCTTGAGGTTCGGTGTGGTCGAACCCATTTGCTGCCTGGACTCGGAGGCCGAGGCCGAGAAGAATGGGGTAAGATTTCCTACGCCTGGCGTGCTGACGGGCTCTGATCGATGATCTCGAAGAGCATTGATCACCGTCACAATGGGCTGCATGAAGCTTCGAAGAGTTGCGATTTCGGATGTGAGAATGTAGAGGCTTTTTGATTGGTCGACATCCGGGTCTGTTAAAACTTCTAGTTCTAGGTCACCAATCGCATCTTGATATGCCATGGTTGCTGGTATGGCCAGGTCGATTATAGCGTCTAGAATAGCCTGCAGAAGCATGCTAGCGTCACAGGACTGTCTCAAAATCGTCTCCGGTGAGCTCAGGCGTTTGACAATGGGCGCCTCGATATCGTCTGCACTGGTCTCAAAGAACGATGTCACGGTATTATCCGCATGTAAGAAGATGGAAACCTGCTCTAACGTAATGGATAGGTTTTTGGGTGCTAGGACGGCATGACGTTCCATGAATGCAATCCGATCTTCGTTCGGACCACCCCTATAACGCTGAATGCTACGAGCAGGAGTCCTTGAAGGAACATTGACACCTGAGACGGATGCTTCATGTGAGATTGTCTTGCCCGGGCGTGCACTTCTCCCGACAGAGTCATCAACACCTTTGCGGCTCTTTGAATCCAGCCTGAATATGTCTCTCAAGGCATCAAGAATCACATCTCGCTTCGTCAGTCGCTTCATGGACACTGTACTTTTCTCGCTGATTATGGAACTCTTCCTCTCTCCTTGGTGAGTTGGTGCTTGGCTTTCTACCTCGGTCTCTTCATCTTCCTGATCTTGTTGCAGTTTAATCAGCTTTTGAAGTGTGAGAACCACGTATGCATGATCTGAGTACCAGTCCGCCTTGGTGCGGTTCGTTGTATTAATCAGATCCTCAATCGCAAGCCGGTGTATCTTTTTGTGATTCCCAAGTGCCTTGATAACGTCCCAGCTAAGGCCATTGACATTGATCCACCTGCATTGTACCCATGGTTCTCTCTCCTTTGCGAGAAACTGCTCCAGCGTATCATTGTCCAACGCATACTGCCGCATTTCATGTTGAGAGAAGTCCACCACAAGAATATCACATCTCCTATGCAGATCACTCGGTACAGACGTTAACCAATCGGCGCTGTAAGGAAGTGGCCTCGTTGTATCGATCCCCGGTTCAGTTCCAGGGAGACAATTCGGATCATGAACGACACTTCCAGGATAGTATGAGCGAGCTGTAGTAGAACGATGAGTGCGATTCTTAACCGAATCCGCTGAGTTGATCCTGGCAGCTGCTGCCAATGTATCTGGCAAGTGGCTCTCTTTGGCATCCGGGAAATCCTGTAAACTCGGTGGTCGCGGTTGCGCCTCGATATCGCCAGTGTCGGAAGCACCAGGCGAGATACCCCCTGCCTGGGAGTGGCTGGACGACCGAATACTCATTCTGAAGAGCAATGAGTTCGTATTCACGCAGAAAAAGCCGGGCGAAGGCCGAACTCGGAGTCAGGAGGAAGTGGCCGGCTCGTACGACAACAGGACAGGAATGTGACGCTGAAACCTGCGCCACAACAACGAAGGGGTTTCGATATGGTTACCACTGCCAGTCTAGATGGGAATAATGGGACAGTCGACACAATTTATCGTGTTGGGGCGCAAGCATTCTGACCTGGACGCCGAAGTGTCTTGGAAGAGTTCATGCCAAGATGGTGATGATGTCTTGGGGGGGGGCTTTCAGCTTCTTAGAGGGCAGTGAAGCCACAGACGCTGAAAAGAAAGCGGAAAAAGAAAAGTTGCAGCTATACTTACATTATTTCACGTGAAATATATTCTTTGAATGGATAGCTTGGGAGTCGAGTACAAGAAGCTGCAATAGGACATGGTAAGCTCACGACGCAGTTGATCCTAGTGAGCTTGGCGTATTATGTAATCCATGCAGACAAAAAGCTTAAAATAGATTTCTCTTGATAAAGAATATCGGCTTGATGAAGACAATAGAAAACAGCTTGAGTGCCGTAAAATCGCTCTATGCTATCCGCCCGGCAAGCCGTTGGCGTGATCCATGCAAAAGTATCAGATCAGCCGCTTAAACCTGCCAATGTATCCTGATTCAGTAGCACCCATAACTCCAAACTCCAGAACAACCATTGTTATGCAGAGACATTTATGGTGGAAAAATTATGCTAGTCACTTTCCGGTGGGGCGGGATTTCGACTTTTCTTTTTCAACTGAAGTTGAAGAGGGACAAGATTCCTTTTGGGCCCAGCGGTATCTGTCCGAGTAAGGGGTTTCCGGCAGACCGGACATGTTCCTCGGGGCTTGCTGGAGGAATCGGCCCGCTGGTCTTCACTAAACTTTAACGTATCCATGATACATTTGTGGCAGAAAAGGTGCCCTAGATAATAGTTAGACATTTATCATGAAACCGGGGGGGGGGGCATTATCTGCATACCGCAAACTGTAGTCGTGGCATCAACGGGTGTATCCATGCAAACGGGGCACTTGAACGCAGTCAGGACTGATCGACCTTTCTCCTCCTTCTCGACTTGCTGAGCTTTAACAGCATCTTCTCGTTGTTTGGCAAGAGCTTTAGCAAGAGACGACGAACCATCAATCTCCGTTAAGTCGATCGATTCCAGAGGCTCGATATTTTCGGAATCAGATGCAACAGTACTCGACGTTGGAGATGCGTCATTGCTCGTGCGGCGTCTTTTGCGTTCCCGCTCCTCACTACCTGAAGGAGCGTCCGCGTGCTCGTTCCTGGGAGAAAAAGGAGGAGACGAAGAAATCTGAAATGCCAGAGGGCGACGCATCGGTATCGTGCGATTCATGACAAAGGTGTTCTAGGGAGCGATAGGAAGAAAGGTAGTCGGTCCAAATACTTTCTGTCTTGAAACTAGTCAGAATAGCGGCAACTGAGCTCCGGAACACTTTAACCTACTGCTTCTTTCGGTGCTGACATCCAATGCAGAATAGTTTGTGGTCGGGTAAGATTGAAAGAAATAAAGTCCAGTCCTCGACAAGGCGATGTCGTCGTGAACGATTGCAAACACCATCCCAAGTGGCGTGCCTTATCGCTGGTCACTTGGCGATAAGAAATTACCCCTCAAATGAGAAGGCGGTCGGAATGTGCCGGAAGAATCCACCCGCCCAGTCATGACGCGAGCGGTGAGATGTCCCGGCTTCCCACATCCTCAAATCTCATCAAATGCTTCAACTTCAACCCTTGTGGCGGACAAGTATAAACAACCCAGCTTCCACCGCTCGTTTTCTTCTTTCGCACGCAGCGCTGGCTGCGGTCTTCTGCGCTGCCATGTCTTCAAACTGATAATCACGACGCGCCTATCTCAATATGATTTGGAATCCTTCTTGCGCTCCTTATTCTAGGGGTGTTATACGTCCTTGCTCGCAAAGACTGCGTTTGCCATTCCTTCTCTCAGTTCAACCACGGTCGCTCACACAACTTGGGAGACTATATGCCACACAGGGTGCTCCGTCGAATGTTGGTGATAAGAAGTTGGAGCGGGATTCTCTTTCTGGTATTTAGGGCTATCTACATGCGTTTGCCTTGCAAAACGGAGGTACTGACATCATAAGTCTCTGCCAATTCTAGGTTCAACCAAATCGGAGTCCAGCAGTTAAGCGACCATGTTTTCTCTCAGGTCTTCCCAGGCAAAGCCAGGGTCCCGAATCCGGACCTTGTGGCGTTATCCAAGGAACATCTTTCGCGCCATGATTTGTTAGGAAAATCCCAAGATGCAGCGAAACCAGTTGCATTCGACTTACCAGAGTTGCAAGGACAAACATTGGACGAACATTTCTTCAAGTTGGGAATGGATTCTTCCGAGCCCTATCTATCTCTGGCAAAATCTTATATTACGGCGGCGTCACCCAACATTCCCCGCAAGTGGATCAGACGCAGTGGATGGACCAAGTACAACAGTGATGGGTCGTGGGAGTCTGTCGATGCCCCGGACGAGTCTCTGCTGACATTCGACACCGAGGTTATGTGGAAGGAGCACTCTTTTGCTGTAATGGCATGTGCCGTGAGTCCAACGGCCTGGTATGGGTGGCTTTCTCCGTGGCTGCTCGGGGAGACAGAGAATCATATTCAACTGGTGCCGTTGGGAGACCCATCGAAACCGCGAATTATCATCGGCCACAATATCGGCTATGATCGAGCTCGAATTTTGGAGGAATACGATTTGCAACAAACCAAGAATTTCTTCATCGACACGATGTCCCTCCACGTGGCTGTGAATGGAATGTGTTCCCAGCAGAGACCGACTTGGATGCGCCACAAGAAGAATAAAGATTTGAGGGATAAGATCGCGAATGAGCATAACTCTGTCGAGCTGACTGCCTTGCTCGAAAGTAAAATGCTCAGCGATGAAGAGGAGGAGTTATGGGTAGGAAGGAGTTCAGTGAATTCGTTGCGCGACGTTGCCAAATTCCACTGCGATGTTACAATCGACAAAGCACAGCGCGACTTCTTTGGCGAGCTTGATCGGCCTGGTATTCTGGCCAGGCTGGAAGAACTATTGGATTACTGTGCTGCCGATGTCGCAATCACTCATCGTGTGTATAAAAAGGTCTTTCCGAACTTTCTGGAGGTTTGTCCTCACCCAGTCAGTTTCGGGGCTTTAAGGCATCTCTCCTCAGTGATCTTGCCCGTCAACCAAACCTGGAGTGAATACCTTGAAAGCGCTGAAGCGATCTGTCATGAACGGCTCGACGGTGTTCAACAGAAGTTGATAGAATTATGTGAGGAAGCCCTCAAGGTGAAGGACAAGCCCGATATATATATGAACGATCCATGGCTACGTCAGCTGGACTGGTCTGGCCAGGAGATTAAAATGGCCAAGGGCAAAAAGAAGGGCGATCCTCCACGGCCGGCAGCACGACAAAAGAAGCCCGGGATGCCACAATGGTATAAAGATCTTTTTCCTACGAGCAAGGGCGATATCAACCTGACAGTACGGACTCGGACCGCGCCTATACTCCTCAAACTTTCATATTGTGGATACCCCTTAACGTGGTCTGACAAGTACGGGTGGACCTTCAAAGTGCCTCATCGCGAGGTTGGACAGTTCGAAAACCAACCGGTGGTGCCCTGTGATATGGCAGAAGAGAAGAAGCCGGAGCTGCGTGACGACAGGGCACATACATACTTCAAGCTTCCGCATAAGGATGGCCCGCAAGCCCGGTGTACTAATCCTATGGCAAAGGGCTACTTGCAGTTCTTCGAAAGAGGGAACTTATCCTCACAATATGCACTGGCCAAGGTAGCTCTTGAGATGAATTCTTCTTGCTCGTACTGGATCAGTGCTCGAGACCGGATTATGAACCAAATTGTTGTGTATCAGGACCAGGTCGGAAAACCACAGGACAACGAGAATAATCGGCTTGGATTCATCCTGCCTCAAATCATTCCCATGGGCACTATCACGCGGCGTGCAGTGGAGAACACATGGCTGACCGCGAGTAACGCTAAAGAAAACCGTGTCGGTTCTGAACTTAAAGCTATGATCAAAGCGCCCCCAGGTTACTCATTTGTCGGTGCCGATGTCGATTCCCAAGAGCTATGGATCGCCAGTCTTGTTGGTGATGCTCAGTTTCAGTTGCATGGGGGGAATGCCATTGGTTTCATGACCCTTGAAGGCTCCAAGGCCGCTGGGACTGATATGCATTCCCGGACTGCTAGTATTCTCGGTATTTCTCGAAATGACGCCAAAGTATTCAACTATGGACGCATCTACGGAGCTGGTGTGAAGTTTGCTGCCACTTTACTTCGTCAGTTTAACCCATCCATGTCTGAGAAGCAAACCATGGAGGTTGCGACCAATTTGTACAAAGCAACAAAGGGTGCTCGCACAAGTCGTCGTACTCTCAGTGAGAACCAATTTTGGCGAGGAGGGACTGAGTCTTTTGTTTTCAACAAGCTCGAAGAATTCGCCGAACAGGAGAGGCCTAGGACTCCAGTTTTGGGTGCAGGCATCACCGAGGCCTTGATGCGACGGTTCATTAACAAGGGCAGTTTTATGACGTCTCGGATCAACTGGGCTATCCAATCCTCTGGCGTCGACTATCTCCATCTCCTGATCGTTGGTATGGACTATCTCATTAGGAAATTCAACCTCAAGGCTCGTTTGGCCATCACTGTGCATGATGAAATCCGATACCTGGTCAAAGACGAGGACCGATACCGTGCCGCACTGGCCTTGCAAATTGCCAATGTGTGGACTAGAGCCATGTTCGCACAACAAGTTGGAATTGACGACCTACCTCAGTCCTGCGCATATTTCTCCGCCGTTGATGTTGATCATGTCTTGCGCAAAGAAGTCGACTTAGACTGTGTGACCCCGTCGAACCCACACAAGATCCCCCATGGTGAAACCTTGGATATCAATCAGCTCCTGGAAAAGAACCAGGAGGCACACCTTGACCCGTCTATTATCCCTCACTCAGCTCCCGAACCTCAGAAATACACTTACACTCCCCGCCAGTCGGTCATATCGTCTCTCCAGGCTAATTATGACCCCGCATTCGTCAGAGCGCAAATCACAAAAAGCGACCAGGAGCTTCGCGATATCATCAAGGAGGTCACCAAGGTCAAGGCTAAGGCCAGTGCTGATACGTATAACAAGTCCAATTCGGCGAAATCACGTGGCAGGCAAACAGCAGGCAGCGTTGCTGCAGCAGAGCCTCAGCGGGCCCTCCTGATGGATATGGATTTTTACTCAGACTTCCGCAGCGTACCTCCGCAGGGGGGTAAGCATCCTGTGAACTTCCAGCGAAACACGTGGAAGCCCAGGCCATCTGCTCGAGCGTGATTTTACCTTCTTTCGTTTCCACATCCCTTCACCTTTGTTTCTCTTTTCCTTCCTTTGCTTTTCTCGGTATTATCATTACCTTTCGTCTTCTGGTGTTTCACTGATTATCCCTCTTGTATTATTTTTGTGCTTTCTCGCTAGAAGCATTGGGTTGGCGTCTTGTTGCAAATCTCGGGTCGGGTTAGGGCGAGTCAGGTTGGGTACGTTGATTGCACGACTGTAACTGTATGAGAAAGGAGACAAATGATGTATATATTAATGGGGTTTCATGATGTTGATTGCCATTGACTGCATTCATGAGATATAGCATTCTTCGAAGTCTCTCAGACGTAGATTTATCCAATCGCGCTGCCTAGATACAACTATATTCTTATTGCTATGCTCATAGTTCAAGGCCCATGAACTTCTTTCCTCGACGTATCTACAGGTAGAGCTCAATGTATTCGGGGGGGCTACAGGATGAAGTCTTGTGTATATTTATTTTGATTGAGGGACTGCTCAGACATATTCTCATGGCTGATGCCGGTGTGTAGGACTCATGGCAAGATAGATTCTAAAATACTTCTCTCTGCTTTGTCCAGCTACATGCGCCAGCCCAGAGGCCCAAACAACATAATTAATTAGGGCGTAACGTCTATAAGCCCATGAGTCTATCAACCTAGATATTACATATCAAAACTGAATGAACTCAACTCTTTTCCCTCTTCCCCCCATGATCCATTAGTGTATTCCGTCTAGTCGGCCCATTCCCTGTTCCTCCACGGAGCATCCCATCACCTTTCTTGCCCAGTACGACTTCTAAAGCCTGCACCAGCGCAATGGGGTCGTATTTCATCCCGATCGTTATTTCCCTTTCATCGCCATTGGTCTCATTCACGACGATCTTCCGGCCATATAGGCGGAGAGTCTCGATGCCCATTTCCGCCAGACATTCCCGGTCGACGTATGGTGTGCCCGGGCCTTCGAGGTGGAGGATATGTGTAACGTAGGAAGTGTACGGCAAGAGGGGTCCATTATGCTGGCCTTGACTCTCGCTTTCACTGTGGCGCTGCCTTGGAGTAGCCGTAGGTGTTGGGAACTCGAACGGTCCGCGTCCCCGGCTCTCCTCACCAGCTCTTGTGATAGCTTCGACAAAGTCGACAACCGAAAAGGGGTTCGAAGGTGGTCCCGTCTCCCGGTCAAGAGTCCCATTAACGATCAGGATCTTATGCTTTGCCGGGCTGGAAACGATATTCTGTCCCATGCCGCGCAGGATCAAAGACGGGATGATGGATGTGTAGAGGGACCCAATGCTGTAGATAATAACTTGTGCATCACGCAAGGCCTCCAGCACGCGAGGGTTTGCCGGTGGACGAATCTCCTGGCCGTAGGGATTGATGTACCAGATGCGGGTGATTCGGGCAGGAAGGTCCTCGCTCTCTGACTTGCTGAACTGGATGTTTTTATTCCGCAACGTTGGCAGGGATCCCGGCATGTGATCGTCTTCGTACGAGGTGGCATCCGACGCGTCCGCGGGTTCCATCCCTTCGAGGCTATCGTCGCCATCAGCGAGGAGTAGACTGGGGCGTCGGGAGCCCGGTTTTGGCTGTAAAGACGTCGCCTGGCTCGGATGGGAAATACTATTCTGGCCCACAATAACGCTTCCATCAGCTAGAGATGCTGAGATGTGGTGAGAGAAATTGGAGTTGATGGCCGGGATGACGCGGACAGTATCTGACGGCACGCCACAGATACTTCCAAGGAGGTAGATGGCGCTTTCAAAGCTCCCGCTAAAAAGACGCGCACCGGTTAGGAACAGGTTCCCCACACTGGCCGACTTGAAGTCGAATGTCGACGCTGGCGGCCGAGCACGCTTCAGGATCTCGAGATTTAGTAGGTTGAAAAACGAACGGATCAATTCCTTCTTTGCGGGTGTGATTGACTTCCACAGATCCGAGGTGCCATCCACAATGCATAACCAGTCTCTATGGGCTTCTTGCGAGTCCTCTGGGAGCCGATGGTTGATCAAAGTCTTGATGGCCGTCCGTTCTGAATCCGGAGGTGACTCTGGGATTAACCGGACAAGCCTACCTATGTTCTCGTTAGCAGCCAAGCAGTATAGTGTAAATAATATGAAAGCCCTACTTCGCACGTCGCCGATTCCAGGGCCCCCGAATATCCGAATCAATTCAGACGAGGAACCCCCATTGTCACTGATAGGGATGATGTAGCTCAATAGACAATGCTTGCTCTCGCGCACTGCACTGAACACATCCACGAGGCTATTTGCAGCGCTACCTCCGGAGAAGACCGCGATTCCTCTGTTTTGTGTCATGTTTTCTTTTAGCCCTTGCAATGGGCTGCAGTTTCCGGGGCGGTAGTCTGTCAAACACCCTTCTCCGGACAACAACGTGACATCCTCTCCGTAATTGCAAAGGGATAATAAATTGGTCAATCAGTCAACACCAAATACCCATGGGATATTATCATGAGCTTTTTCAGTCTCAAATCGTCAAACTGGAGTTGTGTGAATCCATCGCACTGGCAGGCAAGAGCGTTGAAGGAGAGGCGTTAACATTCAAGTGGCGTCGCCGTTACTAAGACGGTATACCTCGCTGTATAGGTACATAGTCTCTACAGTTATAAACTATTGAACGGTATGCTTAATGTATGTATTTCGAAATAGCGTTTACTCAGTCCGCTTAGATCAACCAGAAGCTATATTACATTTGGCTGATGCCATTGCTGGTCTCGTAATATATATGCATCTTAGAATGTGGCTAGGCGGGGCATCAAAGATGAATGCTTTGAACATTGTAATGTCTATATAATAAGACAGTTGAGGTCATGATATTTATCGACAGTGCTATTGATCACAAGACATTCCAAGCCCTATGTATGTATACAGAAAAAAAGCAAGCATTCTCCCAACTTCGAGGACGTTAGTCAAACTATGCATATGCAGCCCAACCTGTGAAGACAAAGTCAGCGACACATTAAGAAAGCATACATTTAGGGAAATCTAAACATACCGCAGTACAGAACAGCAAGGTTCCGCTCATCTGTCGCCTGTTGGATCAATTCGTTGACAGTCGCCGTAACACTCAGTGTCTTGCTAAGCTTCTTCGCAACAACGGTCAACGCACGATCAGCCTCGCTAGGTTCATTCTCCGCTCGTTGGTCGGCGGCAGCACCCGGTAGTACGGGTGGCCCACCATCCGCCTCTTGCGGGTCTTGCATCTTCTTCATCCGCACTGGGGATACGGTCCAGCTGTACAATGGATCATACCGGAGGACGTCCAGGATGGTCATGATACTATATGAATACTGCCGGAGGGCCTCCAAAGTAAACTCGCAGCAACGCCGGAAGACCCCTTCGGTCTTGGTGATGCCCATTCCGTCGACAAGGTCGCGGGTGAGACGGAATGGGACGACTTCAGGAACGGGCAGGACTCGTCCTTGTTCGAAAGCAACACCAAGATCGATGTGCACGACTTCACCTGTTCGCTCGTCAAGAAGAATATTATGACCATGTCGATCTCCAAGTCCGAGGACATGCCCTAAGATTGAAATCGCCGCCGTACTCCGCGTATATGCGAGCCGTTTGCTGAACCAATCGTCAGGGTTGTTGTATTTCTCCATGAAGAAATACCGCATGACGGGATGAAAATGTTCAGTTACTTGGTTGTATGTTCGAATCCGTTGTTCAAATGGCCGAGTCTGGACGTCGCTAATGGTCTTCCGGCAGACATTAGGCTTCATGTCTTTCGGGTAATATCGCTGGTGCGCTGGCAGTGAGTACTCGTGTAGTGGAATTGTATGAGGTACGAATTCAATGATCCCGGCATTCGACGTTAGTGGAAGCACCTTATACGTGCGAATGCCCATATTTCTTTGTCGGGTGGCTTGATGGTCTTTCAGCACACTGCTGACTTGCTCGAAGACTTGCTCCATTATTGCATCTTGTCGAAGATCATCATTGCCTCCTTTAAACTGTTTTTGTAGGAATAGATCGTTAGTTTATCCATATCATCTCACAGAGGTCATTTAACCTAATAACCTACCAGCTGCTTATACCGTAAACCATCTGTCGCAATAGCCGTGACAATCTTCGGTGCACTGACACCAGACGCAACAGTGAACTCAGGTTGATACCGGACCAACCTAGGAACGTCACTGTAATCACAGTTCGCACGAATATCAATATGCATTGTAGGAGGCGGAAGCTTCTGGTTGGCAGCGTCCTGTTCCAAACGATAACCCGTCACCTGTTTCTTCAGCAAAACCTTTGCGCCACTTTTCAATCTGTCGTCGATTCGGTCTGCAGCGAATCGTACGTAGTTGATGTTGGTATTGTGAACAGCAATCCAAGTTGGCCCTATGCGTCTATCATTTTTCAGACCATCCACAAGCTTACCAGCTGCTCGATTCCGAGACATGCCTGACTGGTCCTTTCCGCCCTTGGATTTGCTGCTGGCGAACATCTGGTACATTCCATGGAAAGGATGCTCCACGCAGATGCGGTAGATGAGAGTGGAAAGTAGAGGCTGAAAATCATCTGCCACATCAAGCAGGCGCGAAGTCAGCTGGTTCATTAACGGCGCGAACTTGCGACTGGGAACAGGATTGAGGTATTTAGCGACAGCCTTGTTGGCGATGCTGCTGTCTGAGTTGTCCAGCCAAAGGGCACAGAATCGGAGAACATCATTATTGTATGTATCACTTTCCTTCAAACATAGGAGATAGTTCTCGAGGCATTGCTGCATGAAGGCCTCTCGACTTCGCTTCAGACGTTGATATTCTCGGTCGTCAAGGTCAAGCCATTGCTTTGCCTTCAGCCTATGCATTTTCAGAGGCTCCTTCTCTCTTCCTTCGGCAGATTTCAACATATCCTCGAGAGCAGCAACTTCCCGTGCTTTGCGATTGCGGATCTGCTCAACGCGTCTGAAGTCTTCCAATCCATCGGGGTTTTGCAGTTGCTGGTCACAAAACATCGCAAATCCATGAAAAACCCGACCAGCTTCATCACCCTCGTGCCGTCCTTTCAGTTCTTTCACTGCCGGAGCTAAATATTCTTGTATTATATGCTCTGGTTTCTCCAGGCGTGCTTCGGCAACGTGATGGCCCTATAATATAGATTAGAAACCCGTAATCATAAAACTAAAATGGCAACTCACCAGCGTAACAAGAAGCTCAGCACGGCTTATGGGGACCGCCTGCTTGGGTAAATCGCTCTGTCCATTGAGCTGCTGAAGCATCCGGATCGAGGCTGTCATCTCGCCCTGGTCCCATAAAACGTTGGCTAAATCGAATTTTGCTGCTCCTTCGATGCTGAGTCCCTTTGAAGCACATAGCTCTGAAAGTTTCGAGAGACATATTGCAGATTTGAGTGAGGATTGTGACATGCCATGGTCCCTTGATATCTCAAGTGATCGCCTGATTACGTTCACCTCTAGCAGCTGCGCATCTAAATCACTTAGGCTAATTGCGGACCTGAGATAATCCTTCTTCTTGATCGAGGAAAATAGTGCCTCATGGCAACTCAGAATCTCGCCAATTTCGTGAACGCTAGTTGGATAGATTTAGAGGTTGCTTTAAATACTAGAAGTGTAGTAGCTTGATACTTACCTCGTGGTTTTTAGCCAGGAGTTCCTGTCCTTAATGTTCACCCAAGCCTGGCTTATATCCTCACTAGATTTAGCATTCACGACATCATCGACTTCAGTTATGACTCCTAGGACCCTCATTGCCGTTCTCAGGGACATGGAAGACCTGTTTGTGCTCGTCAACAAGCCCAAGGTCGATAGGAGGCATTCGTCTATGGAACTAGAGACTTCAGGTAATGTAGCCGAGGTGTTGAGACTCTGGAATACCTTGAACACAGTGGCAGTGGGCGAACCATTCAAAGGTGAAACAGGAATGTCCCATTGCCGTAGGCTTGTCGCAGACTGTAACATACTATCAGAGGACATTGACGTGTCTTTCGAAACTCCAAGCGCAGGGAACATCGAATTGGCAATCCCTTGGAGGTTGGTGGAGTTGAGAGCCTTGAGGACCCCGTAGCTGTTCGCACCTTCTGCCATTTGTATCTCACTGTCATATTGTGCACTCTGGAAAAGGAGATTTTTGAA
This sequence comes from Aspergillus sp. MA 6038, assembly GCA_003004525.2. NCBI lineage: Eukaryota > Fungi > Ascomycota > Eurotiomycetes > Eurotiales > Aspergillaceae > Aspergillus > Aspergillus sp. MA 6038. The sequence continues at coordinate 218,993 of PQME02000012.1, forward strand.
GCCGGAGCTCTCGTATTCAAGTGTTTCCATTACAGAGTCCAACGACGCCTTCTTGTGGATTCCGTAATAGAGGTCCGGGTCATCTATGTCCTTAAAAATGTCGTGAAGAAGATCGGTCGGCGGTTCATATTTAGCAAATGAAGAACGACGAGCTCCAGATACTACTCGAGATGTGTGGATTTCCAGAAAGAGCAGCGATGTCTTGGGTAAACGGCAATAGCAAGCCGCTTGCGACGCTTGTCCGTAGTCGATATCAAGCCACCCATCACGTTCCACAATCGTCCCTTCCTGAGGCCATGGCTGGTTTCGGAGGTACAGAATGCAATTTATGACGAGCCGAGCATGTGGAATTGTCTTGTCTTCAATCTCGCTCAAAGCTTGCCGGAATATGTTGGAAATTACGTCGCGCACGTTTGATCCTTCGACCAGTTCTGCCAAAAGAATGTCATGGAGAATGTATGGCAGTAGCTGAACAGCTAAGCTAGGTATCACATTCAGAACTTTGCTCATAGGACCAACGACAGGATTTCGGGAAGCTGTTTTCGACAGCCACAGTGTAATACCCCGAGCCCAATCGGCACAGGGTAGATTGAAATCCCAGCTTATTGGCTGCTCAGATCTTTTGGACTCGGAAGCTGAAAGTGATATGTCTGGACAGTGGTACGGACTCCATACGAGGGCATTCATTAACGAGGGAAAGATGACATTTCCGCACTCTTCAAAATTGCCATGTTCTTGGAGGTTGCTAACAACAAGTTGCAATGTTCGCTCCACGAAACCGACTTCGAAATGGCTACTGTTTTGCAACATATTGCAGAGCGCCTGTATGATTCTGGCCTTAGAACGGCAATAAATGTCCATATGTGATGAGATCCCATGTGTTTGGAATAGTGAGGGTTCCTGTTCTCTAAGAAGAACGTCGCTAATCCTACCAGTTGTGGCAAAGGTTCCTCCAATAACCCTAGCGGCCCATAACTGGTATTCAGTGCCAGGGTTGAAATCTTGTAGAGTCTGGCAAACCGCGACGGTACCGGCAACAGGATCATTGTCATTGCCAGTAATCGCACTGCGGTAGTCAGGAAGGCGCTTAAAGTCAGCACAGAGTAAAGATACGACATGATCGGAAATAGGTTTGCTGAGCAGACTTTGGCCGGAGTTCTGGTCCCGAAGTATTTCCAGCAGTAAGTCATGCTCATTTGTACCATTTGAGGCATTAAGAATGCTCTGCGAGGACTTGATCAACCCCCGGAATGATTCCTTTTTGTCTGGCCCTAGTACAGGCGAGTCGTATGTTTCCAGAAATGCGCAGAACCACTCCAAGAACTCACGAACCTTTGCCAGTACAATTATGAACTGGCTTTCTTGTGCTTTGCTTTCTGGAGATGATTCCAAAAGCTTCTTCAAAGACACGAAGGCTGACACTGCAAGTCCAGCCATGAAGCCAGGGTTTTCAGCCAAATAAGAGCTTCCGGCTTCCAGGAGATACCAGAAAATGCCCAAGGAATCCTCCGAACAATAGATATCGGTGAGAAAAGGCCGTAGAGCATGGAGTATCATTTCGTAAGGATAGTCTTGCAACATAATAGGACCAGCCACACAAACTAGGATTCTGATTTTCCGTATAACAGAACACGCATGTAAGGAACCAAGAGCTGGGTTTATTGTTTCAATCAGAGTTCGACCGACAAAAGAAACCAGCGCAGGAGTCCATATTGTCTCAAATTCATACCCACTGCGCTTGCACAGGAAGTCAAGTTCATCCAAGAGATACCGTGCTCTGAAGGATGGCTGTTGATTAGCGGGTAGCGTGATATTCGAAGAACTCTTGCTGGTGATGTGCTGCAAGGCATCAAGAGCACCATGAAAATTCGAGCGTTTGGAAAAGGCCCTTTCGATTTGATCATACTGATCGAGTGCCCCAAAAAATGCGGCAATTACCTGGGGAAACTGTCTCTCAATCAGCTCCACGAAACGATCTGTTCCTAGTAGTTTCTTCAGACGTGGTTCGGCACTCTTAGAGTGAGAATGAGACGGATTTCCAGGTGGAGTACTGATATCTCGGGCGATGCTGTATGCTTCTGCCTTGTAGAATGACACTTGCAGGAGCTTGTCAAATGGAGTATTTGTGCAGCGTGAGAATTCAGCTGCCTCGTCTTCGTTTGCACGCATCATAATTTGGCCGACAATCTCGTCTTGCACATCGTTCAGCATGTCACCAAGGTTCGCATAGTGAAATACGCTAAAGGGCATGTCTTTCAGTGATTGCGATTCGGTCCATGTGTATAAAATCTGGGAGGAGAAAAGGCGAAATAGCTGTCTTGCATCATCGAGGCCAAGGTTCTTCGCAACATCTTTCAGACACTTTTCAGCATACCAAAGCGAGTGTGGTACCTGAGCAGGCGTCTCGAACATATGATAAATGCTCCTCCGAAGCAATGTGTGCCACTGGGAAGCCAATTGCCCCAGTATGTACAAGCGAATCGCAATTCCCTCGTTCCAATCCGGGTCTCGGGGCAGGCTATCTAATACGTCATCAAAGATAGCATCATGGTCTTTGAGAAGGAACTGTCCGAATAAACGAGGAATCAGGTTAGCAGCATTAAATTTCACCGGAACATCACCCTCTTTGAGGATTGTGAAAAGGCTCGTTCGCGGCGAAGGGCTGGACTGGTCGCTCGTATATACCGGATTGGAGCTGAGAACGGCTCCTAAAAGATCAGAAAGTGCCATAAACACTCTAGACGAGGCTTTTCCCTTCCCCAGGAGGACATCCGTAAGCCAGGTGTATATATCTGAGGCTGATTCGCTAAGATTATCCCCCTGGGTCTGAGTCCAGGAATTGACAAAACTGGTCATCATATGAATGCAAAGATTATGAGAACTCTCGCAGCGCTCCAGCTCATAGCTTTGCAGGCATTTCTCTCCAAGGTCTTCCAGGATATCGAGCAGCAATTCGCGTCTCATACTAGAGCATGCAAGGTAAACTTCAGGCATAAAATGGTGTGCGGCCAGAAGATCAACTTCATCCAACTGAGTCAGATAGCGGACTAAACTTGGGTCTGGAATGAACGGTTCTGGTTGATTTCCAGTGGCTTGTCCCTTCTGAAAAATAGACAACTGGATGGTCATGCACCGCTGGAAAGTTGCAGCATCCAGAAATATTGGCAGTGCTTCTCGATTCAATATTGTTATCTGGTCGTTCATCCACAATGACTCGCCAGGACTTGACAACGGGTCATCCAGTTCCATCGCCTCATCACCTACCAACACCTCATTTTGGCTGCGCCGCTGTCGCTCAAGTATTTCAGAAATTGGTGGTAAGAGCGCCTGAAGGCCTCTGGAGACAACGGAATTAGGTTCGAAGAAGCAAGAAATTGAACCTAAAAGGGGCGAAAACAGCTCCAAGCATGCGTTGATGAATGTGGTTTCCCTGTACGCCAGGAATGAGCATATGTTATTCCACAATGTGCGGCTATTGCGCTGCAAGTCCTGCAGCCGGGGAGCAGATTGTGCGGGCAAAATCTCTACATAAAGGGCGACCGTAATGCAGAAGGAAGCAAGTATTTGCAAAACATCCAGGGTGATGTAGTGAGACTTTTCGGACAACGATTGCCATACTTGCAGAAACGTATCAGATTTGGCTTGTAGAAGTTCTAGAACGACGGCGTCATTTGGATCCTGTCTAGTGGTTTGTTCTAGCAACAATCTTTCTCCAGGTATCCAAGGGTCAGCGGACTCTATCGTGCCCTCGAGATAGAAGATATATCGCAGCAGCTCCCGATTGCTATGGATGAAATGCCAGTATTTTGCTATCAGGCCTGTCGGCCCTCTGAATTGAGAATGAGGAAGCCCGAATTCTCTGTTCATGCAGGCTAAAAGCAGATTCAAAAGATCTAACGGCCGTGCAAACGCAGCAACTTGCGCTGTCTGGATCCTGTCTGTCACGGTCCCTGTTGCAGGGTTAGCGGATAGACTTATCAAGACTAAAGAGGCTGAGCAGATCTACCGATTGTCCAAACCTGCTGCAGCCAGGCACATATCTGCTTTGAGCCATTTAGCGCTGAACCAGGGTTTACTTGTGCACTCATCCGTGTCATCGTCGCCCACACCGCCAATGACGAATCGGTAATTGTGGAGGGACCGCTTATATTGACTGACGATAAAATCGAACGAGTTCTTTCGGCCATGACATTGTATTCTAACAAATCGAATTGGAGAATGTTGTTCATAAGATTGCAAGCAGCCCTGGATGTCGTCTGAGATGTTGAAGCACGTGACGCCAAATCCCATACCTGACGCCAATGCTTATACAACGAGGGTGACTTTGCAGAAGAGCTGCTAGAAATACTGGGTGGCGTTAGTTGACTAGCCACACCATGACGAGAGTAAGACTTATTACAAACCTTGAGATGACTATCATGGCCCATGAAGATACTGCGCCATTGTCATCAAGGACACCCGGTATTAGCCTTTCAAGAAGCAGCGCTTCCGTATCAATGTCAATATGGCTCTTCAGTAGGAACGGAGTGACCTGCAACGCGCAGATTTTCCTTGTGCCAGATGCTGAGAAAGATTCACGAAGAATATCCCCTGTCGCTGAATTTAGTCGCTGCTTTTTTATAGACGCTTCATGCAGAGCTTGAGATGTCGACAGTCGGACGATTGTGTCTTCCTGTAGTTTGAGCAAGCACGATATCACCCAAATGAGTGTCCAATTATGTTCCGATCTAGCGTTCCCAAGCCTCGGTCCTATGATCGTTCTATCTGGGTGCAACAACGTTTTTGGGTAGAAAACCAATTCATCAACCTGTAGAATCTCTTTCTCGGGCCGTTTGGTATATTCTGAGTAAAGCGTATCCACAAGACCTCTAATGAGCTGGGATAGCGCCTCTGATGGATCCTTTCGAGCTGCGTCGGTGAATATGATTGTACAGAGCATAATTGTGCCAAGTAATTCGTCCCTAAAGCCCGTGAGTTTAGTATTCCACAAGCGCCGGATTACTGGAACAAGGTCCAACAGAAATTCCCGAGCAAGGTCGGACTGGTCAAACAGTATTTTTGTGACGACTGTATTTATGCTATTAAACGCCGCTTGATGTCCATCTCCAGCACCTTGCGAGGATGTGACGACCTCCGTCAGCGCATAGAGTATTCGCTCAACGTTTGCTTGGACGGGGGCGCTGGGACTGGCCACCAGCTGTTGCATACACCGTATAATTTCTCCAACCACACTGTTACCACCCGTATGCTTTTCCCTGATTGCCAGGGACGATGTCGGTTTGGATATCCTCGACGCTCTTGAGGAGGTCGACTGGCCGCTGACACCTAAATAGCCATCTAACGTTGACCGGGCACCATTCCGAAAGCTCAGCTGGCTATCCTCATCCTCAGGAATGCCAAGGCTTCTCAAGCAAAAGCTCATCAGTTTCTCCCATTCGCCAATGCTCAAATGCTCGACATGCCGTGGATGATGTAAAAGTGTCACCAAGCACTTTGTATAATCCACGCTCAATGGCTCCCATAAACCCTGCTCCGGAACCGGCAGAGTCTCGGTAATATGATCAATAATGGCACGTATAGACTTGGTTCGCAAATTCCGTAGAAAAACATCGACCGCAATTCGGAGAACCGACGCACATGTTGATAAGCGGGTATTCGACGCTGCTTTAGAACTGGCGCGATTGTAATACCACTTTTCGACGGTAACGAACCGAAACAAACATTCGAAGATTTTATGGCAGGCTTTGTCGTTGAGCGTCATTCTATACAGTATGGAACAATCAATAATCTTTCTCCACTATCATCGATAGGACGAGGCTCCTCGTACAATTTGGTGCTTTGCTTGTTCTGCTGTAGGATATGCTTCAGATCTAGCGAAATGTTTCGTTAGCGCAGGCTTTGAAGTACGCAAATCCCAATACAAACCAGCTAAACCATCAGTGCGATCTTTCTGCCTCTCTGACGAGAGCAGTGCAACTGCCCTATCCAGCGTTATTTCTGCCATTATCGCGAGCTCCTCCAGTGTCCGGAGCAATGCGCCTCAGCATCCAGTCCTCGGGCGAGTTTCTTCCTGTTTCCTTCACTTCAACATGTTCGGTATAAGGGCTTCCAGTCCTAGCAATCGTCATAAACTAAACTGCAAAAGCCACAATCAAGTTGGAAACGAGAGGAAATATCGTCGGCGATCGACTATCTGGCGGTGCGACTTAAAGGCGGTGAGCGCGAACTCCGATGTTTTTTTGCCCGCAACAAACACAGAGCTCTTTTGCAGCTCCATCCCATTTCCTCGTTCTCTTTTTTCTACGAGTCACGGGCGCGCTTTAAAATATGGAGGAGAGAGAGTCCCTGGTTGGCCTGCGTGGTCTGTACCAGGATCTTTCAGCTCTTTCCGACTCGTCGTTGGTAAACATTGATCGACTCCGCGTTGAGCTGGAGACACACATCGACGACTTCAGAAAGCTTTTGGACAAGCCCGCGAAGAACAATGCTAGTCGCCAAGCTGTCATGTCAGGTTAGTGGAACATCGAACTTTGGAGATGGTGCTGCAATAGGAAAACTCGCAGTGGTTCTGTGCATTGCGCTGACAGAACTGTGACTCGCAATAGGAAAGATCACTGTCGACGACGTGGAATATTCCGTAAATACAGAATTCCAACAGGGAGTTTTGGAACTAGCGGACTCGATCAACATCGATGAACTACAAGCGGCGAGAATGTTCTTGGTTGCGCAAGAGGAAGCGCAGTTATTGGACAGACCCCCTCTGATCGCTGCGATTATGCGATTCCACGAGCGTCGGTTGTTTTTGCTGGAGGCCCTGCGGCTTATTTTCCAGGAATCGTCCTTCGAAGTCGAAAAGGAAATGACACAGGAGATCATGCAGGAGGTAGTCTCTTATGTCCTCGAAATAAAAGGCGCTCCTTTACGTAATGCATCTCTCTTCACGAGGAAGGCCATGGGTGCGATGGAGGAGATCGAAAGGACGCTCGCGTTACTCGCAGAGCAGGTCCAGAAAGCGTCGATTGTTGGCCAAATGACGGACCCTGATGTGATGGAAGGCATTGAATATCAACGGACCAGCTTGTTGCAACAACACGAGTCACTTGGCGCCACATTGTGCTACCTATTCAAAGGCCCTTATACGAGTCCTGAAGAGGTCCGACACCTCTTAAACCGACTGAGGAAACTGGATCGATTCGACAATCTACTAGTCCACTACATTCCAGCCATAATTTCATCCTTTGTCAAACATGGTTCCCCCGAAAGCGCTGCTTCGTACAAAGAAACGAGGAGTCTGGACGCAGCCATCACATCCTCTAAAGATGGTCAATTTTGGGCTCTTCCGACCTTTCATTCTGCGGTCATCGCGTTATGGCTGGCTGTATATAGTGGATGGGATTATGATGGACCGTCGTCACCACTGGCAGGCGTCGACCTCGAGAAGGAGGCACAAGGGCGCACAAAAATGTTCATGACAGCATTAGATGATGGTGGGCTGGACTTCCTTCTTGCTGTATGCTCTAGCGTGGACAACGAGGAACACGGGGACCCAGCTCGGGATGAATTGGTGACACTGTTATTGAAGGAAAGCACCGGCGCGATGCCCGAGTCAGATTCATGCGTTGATTATCTCAAAAAGCTACTGATGGAGAACGTTGAAGCATTTACAGAATCATGTATTGCGAATATGCCGGATGCTGTTCGGATGCTGAAGAGCGAAGAAGACTCCCAAAGGCTGGATCAAATCACCGCTCTCCGAGATGGGTTATCATCTAGCCTCAACCGTGGTTTGGTGGAAGCCCGGACACATCTCGAATCCTTCTTGATGGTAATGGCTTTTGCTTTTGACGATCGACCAGATGCTGCCCAAGAATTCTGGGCTGACCCTGATGGCAACCTGTACGGGTTCCTTCAATGGGCATCGAAAAGGCAAACTGTTCCACGTGTTAGCGCATTCTGCGAACTGCTTTGTTCTATCTCCGGGGGCGAGGAGAACGCCATTGCGGCGCACCGATTTCTGTCTGAGGAAGATAAATTCATGTCTGGCAAATTCCGGCGTTCGACATCCATGAATTGGTCCCAGATGTTCGCTGAGCTCCAGCTCTATGCATCTCGGGTAACCGAAAAGCCTCCTACCACATCACAAGCAATCCTGCGAGCAAGGAAACCCGAGTCGGCCGACATGAACGAACCTGAAAGCCCCGTGATGCTAACGTGCTACCTCAGGTTAATGGGTCGCTTGTGCGAACAAAGTGCGGTGATAAGGGAATGGATGCTCCATCACCCATCATTCAACCTTGTCAACACCTTATTGACGTTATGCAGTGGGCCAATTCCCACTCATTTGAGAACAACAACTTTCAAAACCCTTGCAGCATTAATGACAGATAGATCGTCAGCCAATGGAAACGAGATGTGGCTTTCAATTGACCAGTGGATTTCTGGCGGATCAATGGGTGCCTCGGCACTCAGCAAGGCGCCGATGGTTTCGAATCCGCTCGTATGGCACGAGCAGCAGGCGTTTCAACAAATTGGCGAGAGCTTTAATCAAGCCAATGCATTCGTCGTTTTGATTCACACGCTCGTTTCTCCGACTTCTGATACGGCTGGCAACCCCTTGTCCTTGCCTTTTCCCGAATTACTAGGATCCTCTTATCGCATGCCCGGCATTGAACCCTATGTCGATTTCGTCTTAGGTCAAGCCTTGTCAAGAAAGGTGCCAGACCTCAACGAACAACAAGCCCGTTTATTGACGTACAACTGCCTGGATTTTGCTCTTACATGCATAAGGAGCTTCAATGAGAATCTTGTCACTGTACTCAGCCAACCTACCGTTGCTTCGGACTCCGCACTCAAGACCTCGTTATTGGTTACTTATATTCGCCTACATCCTTTTGCACGCGTGGCTGAATGGCTATTCAACGAGGATGTTCTCAAAGCTCTTTTTGCTACAGCCCATCAAGATGTCATGGAAGTTTCGAGGGCGCCATCTGAATCCACGCTAGTTATGGGTTTGCTTAAGAGCCTTGAAGTCATGGACGAGATGATGGAACTCCAGTCAACTTACCTCAATATTGTTCAACCATTGATCAAGTCTCAGGCAGGCGGGAGCAGAAATAATGTAGCAAATTCGGCGCTTTCCTCGTTTGAAGACAGCATTTTGAATAATTTGACAATCGTGCCGACTCTGTGCCTCTATTGCGGAACGGGTCACGAGCAACTCACCGTGACCTCGATGGGCTTATTGGAAAAGTTGTCCAGTTCTAGAAAGCTCAATAAACTGTCCTCGCCCGAACTGTCCAAGTGGCGTCCATCCAACAAGATCGTGGAGGTGCTGAGCGCAGAGGTTGATGTTGACAGCGTATCGCGTCCACTTGTGACGCATATGCAACCGGAGCTCAGAGAATTGGAATCTGGCTCACAGTCCTCAGGATACGTTATTCGGGAGGGCTTGTTGGCTCTACTGAACACCTGCCTTGGCTTGATCACGGACCGACCGACAGTTGCCCATCTTCTTCTTGGGTTCAATAGTGTAGGCAACATACTTGATGTGACCCCGGACAGTTTGTTTGCCAACCACATGTCTCTTCTACATGCTGTTGTGGGTTTCCTGCAAAATAACCCTGATGAAGTGGATGGAAATATTCTTCCCTGGATGGTGCATCTCAAACGTATGGCCTTTGAGGTGCTGAATCATTTATGGTCGTCTAAGCTCTCGTCTTATTTCACTCTCGCTGAGATGCGGGTCGATCAGTTCCTTGCGAGCATGTTTGCGAGCCAACCTATCATTGGAACAAATACATTGTGGAATGGGTTCTCAATTGTGACAGAGGAATTCTGGCTTTCTGATTCGGCTTCTGCTCTGGCCGAATTCTTGTTATATCGGAGCTTCCTGTATAACTATGCTGCAACTGAAATCCGGTCGGCTGCCAAGCTGGGTTCGCCCTCCCTCCAGGCAGATATACTGTCGACACTTTTGGGAGCATCTCGAACAGAAACAGGAGATTTCGCCCCCAACCCTACTGTTTTTGACCTCTTTGACTTTGCGGACTTGGATGTCGGCCATCAACTGCCCATGCACGGGCGAGCATTTCTCAATGGTCTGGACGTCGAAGTTTGCGCCAAACCACAAGCGGATGAGTCTCTTGTTCTATATGATGTGCCTGAAGTAGAGGAGCTCATCCAAGTAAGGAAGGAAGAGCTAATTGATGGTGGTCATTTGCGGCCTCAGGATGAGGAACTATTCCTGGCCGAGGCTGAGGATGTGAGACTGTTCGTTCAGTCAACAAACCAAAGTAGACAAGTCAGCTACAACCGCTACTTGGCGCTCCGGGCTTGGACCGAGCTCATCACGACTATGGTGACTTGCTCCAACATTGATGGCGGACGCCGCCCAACCTTCATCCTGCACTCCATCCAATTGATTCTTTCGAAGCTCGAAACAGCTGTTGAGGAAGACCTCCCGGAGGGAGTTGAGCTGGCACGATTGGCTGAAACGTTGATCAGCAAGCTGGAACCAACTGCACCAAAAGCGCAATCCACGCGGAGCGGGGATATCATTGACGAAAAGCTCCATCAGCTGTTCCAGATCTGCATCCGTGGTATCATTTTGACCACCGGCAACGTCAACCTTAGGGAGACGTTCTACAATATCTGCTCGCACTATATCACGCGGATTACTTCTCCCGACCCGGCACACGAGAATATGAGGCGTCATAGTCAACAAGTCGTCAAAACGGCCGGCATCTCACTTATTGAAGCCACCTGCGATGACGCATATGCAGGACAGGAAACATGCCGGGTGTCCGCGCTTCTCTTACTCAACCTATTAGCGTCCCTGGACAACCAAGCAGATTCCACGCTCGCGGAATCAATATCGCAGTCGAATTACCTGGGTCTGTTTTTGGATGCCATTCGCTCATTGCCTGACGAACTTCGCAATGCTCAAGCAAGCGGTATGTTGTTTCAACTTAACTGCACCTTGTGTTCCATTTGCTAACACGGGCTTTTTTAGATACACCTCTACTGTTGTCCTTCTACCAGTCATTGCTATCTCTCCTTCAGCAACTTTGCCAGACGAAGAATGGCGCCATTCAGGTTCTGAAGGCTGGTCTTTTCGAAGCCGTCCGAGAATCGCAGCTTTTTGCAGCTGATCCGGACATTGGTATCGGTAAGTGAGACCTGCCCTTTTTCCAGGTAAATCCAGGTCTCATCTAACTCACTCCTCCCAGACATCGACAACACGGATGCACTGCGGAAATACTATGATCTGCTCCTCGCCGTACTACGGGTTATCGTGTCCGCGGTGTTTGTCCGTGGATTCCACAACGAGCAGATGGTGGAACAGACACGGGCGTTTCTGGCCCAGAACCGCCCCAGTATGATTGGTATCTTCAAGCGGGTTGCCAGGATCGGGGGAGCTGGTGCTCCAGATCATCAGGAGACACTCGGGGAGTTGGCCAAGGCGTATATGGCCCTGGTGGCTGCTACGGACTTTTTAGAGGTATGTCTGTGGTCCGGTGTCGTTGCCTTGGATTGATTAACTGACTTGGCTTGTATAGTTTGAGGATACCGAAATAATGGAACAGCCTCGCCCTGGTATGTTTTCGTGATTTGTGAAGAGAAGTGTGGGATAGATGTCAGCAGTGGCTTGTGGAGAAGAGATGTATGAGAGTTTTGCATGTGAAATCCTCCCAGGGACCTGCTATATTTTTTGTGTTGATACCATTTTCTTGTTCGCTCCACGGGTGCAGCTATTTTTTGGGCTTTTTCAAGTTCCTGTCCTCATAGTAAGTACCTTGTATGGATTTTATGCAACGGGATACCAGATCTAGACCCGAGCCCACTTTCCGAACCGTCCGCCAATTGGGGTCCACAAAATCCCCGTCCGACGGATCGCATGGGTCCGATGCCGATCCTCACGGCCGCGACCGCTTCGCCGAGTCCAGCGACGCCGACGGAATTGATAGATATTGAGTACTATCACGGTGCTTCGATTGCTGTAATCCTCATCTCATAGATACACTTTATTAAAGGCATTCGATCCTCACTCCGGACCCTCATGACCAGCCGCTGCTACAACATACAATCCGCATCAGCCAAAACCCAATGCAGTCACAACCCGTGCTGACGATCAACGGGACGGCAACCAGCAATGCCAGACTTCTGACTGGCCAACACGCATTGACACAATCCCACACGCCATTTCAATCTGCGGCTAGTATGAAGGATTGGATCGGGGATGAGTCTCTGGCGAATCAGAGTTGGGTTTCGTCGGGTGTGGTACTCGGAGTAGACGTGGCTTTGCATTTGGGCACGTTTGGCGTGATACTCCATCATATGTGCTCCTCCTCGTATGGAGTAATTATCCAGAAGGAATCTGTGGAAGGGTATGACCTGTAATAATGATAATAAGGGTAAATAAGAACATTCCTTGGGCTTTTCGCGGTGTTAGATACAAGAAAAAAGAAGCAAAAGTACGCACGCCATGGATTCAAACTTCCTGTGAGGGCATATGCCATCCTTCGACACTTTTCCCTCCCACCTCAAGATTGAGAATTGTCAATAGCAATACAAAAGAAAGCGAAGAAAAAAAAGAACGATTAAGAAAGAAACGCAAATAAGAACCACGGACGTAAACAATTGTAAGCTTGTGGTCAAACATAGTTGTATTGGATAAGGGAAAAGTCGAAGCTCTAGAACAGAAACGTCTTACCTTTCATCTTGACGGTGCCCGTACACCAGTAGACGCAGGCGTGTCTTTCTGGTCAATGGATACAAAAAGACCTTAACATCCAGATGATCGACGATGCTGCCTTGCTACAGGGCACGGGTGTGTTTTGTACTAAATACCTCCACTCCATGAAGGTCAACACAAGGTCTCCCTCTCATACTTATTCCAACTCGGATCAACCCTAATCCGCGCTGCCTCCCTATAAAGAATCTCCCCACCTTGTCTGCTCTTTGTTCCCAACAATCCTCTCTGTGTTCCAATCACTACACTACATCAATTCTCTCTTTCATAGACCGCAGACATGGCTGGTAAAGAGATGTAGGTATGGATCTCAAGGATGCCGAAACTCAATGCTGACAACCCAGCGACGTTGATGTTCTGGTTATCGGTGCCGGCCCTACAGGTCTGGGTGCTGCTAAGCGTCTTCAGCAGCTAGTATGTCAATTTGCGCCTTGTGGACTTGGAATGGAAATTGGATATAGAGCTGACAGAGCTATAGAGCAATGCCTCATGGCTCATCGTCGATTCCAATGAGAAGCCCGGTGGTCTGGCTTCTACCGATGTCACCCCTGAGGGCTTCGTGAGTCGGACCTTTCTTCTGTTTATATGATTTCATCGTTCTGACCTATGGACCTCCTGCAGCTTTTCGATGTCGGCGGTCATGTCATTTTCTCGCACTACAAGTACTTCGACGACTGCCTCAACGAAGCCTTGCCCAGTTCCTCCGACTGGTATGAGCACCAGCGTGTCTCCTACGTCCGTTACCAGGACCGTTGGATCCCCTATCCTTTCCAGAACAACATCGCCTTGCTGCCCAAAGACGAGCAGGTGAAGTGTTTGAACAGTCTTATCGATGCTGCTCTCGAGGCCCGCGCGCGTCCTGCCGCAGATAAGCCGAGCAACTTTGACGAGTGGAACGTTCGGAACATTGGAGAGCGTCTGAATGAGATTTTCATGCGCCCCTACAACTTCAAGGTCTGGGCCGTTCCTACAACCAAGGTATGTACCCCATTAATAATTTCAGAAAGTAGGCTTTTTGTTCTAATACATGTAGATGAACGCCACATGGGTCGGAGAACGTGTGGCTGCTCCCAACCTCAAGCTACTCGCGACCAATGTTATCCTCGAGAAATCTGCAGGGAACTGGGGTCCCAATGCTACCTTCCGTTTCCCTGCCCACGGCGGTACTGGCGGTATCTGGATTGCTGTGGCCGATACGATAGCGAAACAAAACACTCGCTTTGGTGAACATGGAACAGTGACCAAGGTCGATGCCGATGCCAAAAAGGTCCACTTGAAGGATGGTAAGTTGGAATAATGTTGTAGGCAAAGGCCGCTTGCTTATTCCCTTTTCTCGAACAGGCACCGTCGTCAAATATGGCTCTCTTGTCTCCACTATGGCTGTTGACTCCCTCGCCCAGTCTATGGGTGATGTAAAGCTCCAACAGTTGTGCAAGCCTCTTTTCTACTCCTCTACCAACGTCATTGGAGTTGGCGTTCGTGGACAGCGTCCGGAACGCATTGGTGACAAGTGCTGGGTGAGTTCTGCTTACACTCCCAATTATCCCCGAAACACAACTAACGTGAATATAGTTGTACTTTGTCGAAGATAACTGTCCCTTCTATCGTGCTACTATCTTCTCCAACTACTCCCCTAACAACCAGCCCGGCGACGATGCCGAACTTCCCACCAAGCAGCTGGCCAATGGCCAAAAGCCAGCCTCTTCGGACCCTCAGTCCGGCCCATACTGGTCTATCATGCTTGAAGTCTCGGAATCTTCTTACAAGCCTATCAACCATGACACCCTGCTCGCGGACAGCATTCAAGGTCTGGTCAACACTGACCTGCTGAAACCAGAGGACGAAATTGTCAGCACCTACGTCCGTCGCTTTGACCACGGTTACCCCACTCCCAGTCTCGAGCGTAATGGTGCCCTGGGCGAGATCCTGCCCTACCTCCAGCAGAAGGACATTTTGTCTCGTGGTCGGTTTGGATCGTGGAAGTACGAAGTCGGCAACCAGGACCACAGGTAAGCGAGCACTATTTTCATTCCTCTTACTCTGTTTACTATGGTACTGACAATTCTCAGTTTCATGCTCGGTGTCGAAGCTGTAGACCATGTTATTTCGGGAGGCATTGAGTTGACCCTGTCATACCCCGACTTTGTCAACTCGCGTGCCAATACTGAGCGTCGTCTGAACAGCAAGACGGTGGTTAGCAAGTAATTGCACATGCCTCAATGATCTCTCAATGGCCTACGTCGATTACGTCTAGACTAGATGGTTTGAATGTTACTTTACGACTTATTATGCATATAGAACAAGTAGAGTAATCTATGGATTATAGGTATTCTCCAGGATGTCTTGTAAACGGGCCACATGTCGATTTATAAGTATTCCGTGCTCATTGTAGGGCATGTATGGCATCAACTACGGGCGCGCACGGCCCCCGGACGTAATATCTTATCTCCGCCGCCCAAACCTCACCTGCGGGAATCCTCTCTCTATTCCACCTCATCTATCTGGCATCCCTGGCTATCACTTACATCAAGCCGACGCAATCACCAAGCCAGCATTCCGGGCCATGGTCTATATGGATGGACCATTCCACCGCTGAAAACCGCTCGCTCTTCTTTCCCCCTTTGACGGTCAGAACCGGGTAGATGCAGCAGCACCCGCGAGGCGCCACCGAGCACAAGACCGGTAAGCGCAGGTCGATCGGCAAACGAAAGGTTTCCGATCAAGAGGAAGCTTCGTCGTCGTCATCATCTCAGCGCCACCAGCAGCAGCAACAATCCCCGCCGCAACAGCAACAGACAATCTCGGAGCTCCTGGCTAGAAACCAGAACCAGAGTCGAAACTATCCGCAGCAACTCTCCCCCACGATCAAACGCGTACGGCTTTCAGCCTCACCCTCGGAATCGTCATCGTCGGCTGTCCGGTCGCAGGAATTGAGATCCCCCGGTAGCATGTACAGTTTCTCGAATACGGATTCGGGGGCGGCAGCAGCAGGCGCCGGAGCATTTGGCAAACCTCATTCCTTCAACGCCACGCCCCGGCAGAACAACTTCACTCCGCATACTGGCGCAAAGAAATTGGTGGTGAAAAACCTCCGGAAACCGCGCTTGGATCAGGATTCATACTTTGAGAAGGTGTGGAGTCAGTTGGATGTGGCGTTGGGCACGGTATTTGGTGGTGGGAAGCCGGAGACGTCGCTCGAGGAGCTCTACAAGGGCGCGGAAAATGTATGTCGACAAGGGAAGGCTGCGGTCCTGGCCAAAAAGCTCCAGGACCGGTGTCGTGAGCATGTCTCGGGGAAACTGCGTGAGAATTTGGTGGCGAAGGCTGGCGGAGAGAGTAACATTGAAATGTTACGGGCTGTGGTGGAGACATGGGCTATATGGCAGTCTGAGCTGGTATGTATCGATCGAGCGATCGTGATCAGGGGGTTGGTGGTTGACAGTTGATTGCAGATTACCGTTCGCTGGATGTTCTACTACCTCGACCAATCATTCCTCCTCCACTCCAAAGAATTCCCAGTTATCCGCGAAATAGGGTTGCTCCAATTTCGATCGCATGTATTCTCTGATCCCGTTTTGAAACCCAAGATCCTGCAGGGCGCGTGTGATTTGGTGGAAGCGGATCGAAGTGAGGGCAGCGACATGAAAGCCGACTCCACCTTGCTCCGCAATGCGATCGATCTATTCCACGGACTGGACGTATACGTCAGTGAATTTGAGCCATTGCTGGCCAGCCAGTCGAGAGACTACTTTTTCATGTGGGCCCAACAGGAGACCACGGGATACCTTGCCAGTTTTGTGGAAAACAGCCATCGTCTGATTGAACGAGAATTCAACCGTTGTGAGCTCTTTTCTCTGAGCCGGAGCACCAAGCAGAAGCTGTCGGAGCTTCTGGATGAGATTCTAGTGGCCGATCAAGAAGGAATTTTGCTTGACAAAAAGGACGTCTTGGGGCTACTCCGGGTCGGTAACAGGACGGCATTGGAGAAGCTCTACACCTTACTGGAGCGTAAGGGCCTGGGTTCGCAGTTGAAGGCATCCCTCAACAGCTACATTGTGGAGGAAGGCGCGGGGATCGTATTCGACGAAGGAAAGGAAGCCGAAATGGTGACACGGCTGCTAGAATTCAAGCAGGAACTGGACGACACGTGGGCGAACTCGTTCCACCACAACGAGACCCTTGGACATACACTACGAGAATCGTTTGAGACCTTTATGAACAAAGGCCGAAAGTCGGAGTCGACTGGCGGGACAGACAACCCTAAGACAGGGGAGATGATCGCCAAACACGTGGACCGGCTTTTGAAGGGCGGGTGGAAGCTACCAGTGGGGCGGAAACCGGAGGACGTGCCACTTGCCGACGAGGATGCGGAGATTGATCGACAGTTGGATCAGGTATTAGATCTGTTCCGGTTTGTGCATGGGAAGGCGGTGTTTGAGGCGTTTTACAAGAATGATCTGGCTCGTCGGCTGTTGATGGGCCGCAGCGCCAGCGACGATGCGGAGAAGAGCATGCTGGCGCGGTTGAAGACAGGTTGGGTTCTCCTATTCTCCGGTTGTTTCTATCTTTTTGGTATTCTCACTCACTAACGGGCGTCGATAGAATGTGGATCCAGTTTCACGCACAATCTGGAGTCCATGTTTAAGGACATGGATGTTGCACGGGATGAGATGGCAGCATATAATTCGATCCAGCGGGAACGGAAACATCGGTTACCGGTAGACATGAATGTCAGCGTGCTGTCAGCGGCGTCATGGCCGACATATCCAGACGTACAGGTGCGGATTCCGCCCGTGGTAGCGACGGCGGTCAACGATTTTGAACAGTTCTACAACAACAAGTACAATGGGCGCAAGCTGCAATGGAAACACCAGCTGGCACATTGTCAACTGCGGGCGCGGTTTCCGAAGGGCAGCAAGGAGTTGGTAGTTAGTTCGTTCCAGGCGATCGTGCTACTGCTCTTCAATGACGTTCCAGAGGGAGGGGCGCTAGAGTACGTTCAGATTCAGGAAGCAACGCTACTATGTAAGTTGTCTGGCCTGCCGTTTGTGTAAGGATGCTAACGGAGAGTAGCGGACGCGGAACTACAACGCACTCTCCAGTCTCTAGCATGCGCCAAGTACCGAGTGCTTAGCAAGACACCCAAGGGACGGGACGTACAACGGACGGACAAGTTCGCGTACAACGAAAGCTTCGCGGACGCGAAGATGCGCATCAAGATCAACCAGATCCAGTTGAAGGAAACAAAGGAGGAGAACAAGACGACCCACGAGCGGGTGGCGGCAGACCGACACCTGGAGACGCAAGCGGCGATAGTGCGCATAATGAAGGGCCGCAAGGTGATTACGCATACGAACCTGGTGAAGGAGGTGATTGAGGCGACACGCAGCCGGGGTGTGTTGCAGCCGCCGGAGATCAAGGAGAATATTGAGAAGTGAGTCCCTCCATGCACCTGTCCGAGGGGAAGTGCTAACTGGGAACAGGTTGATTGAAAAAGACTATATGGAGCGGGAAGAGGGAAACCAGTATCGATATGTGGCGTAAGTGACATAATACAGAATGCGAATATATAGGGAGTGTAAATGCATTCGTTTTGAGACTGCGATCTGTATCCTAGCAGCACAGGCGCCTACTTGTATATATATGACGGGGTTGTTCTCCGTACTCCGGCGTATATATCAGACGAGGTTCGATATGATGCACGGTGGATCTGGGGTCGGGGGGTAACTTTGACGTGTGCCCTGTGTGTGTAGTACTTGTAGCAACTTGATTCAGGGGCACTATCCTCACTCATAGTCTGCTTGCCCCGTGTCTTGTGATCCACACTCATATTATCCCCGCCATCCCTACCTAGCAATCTCGCATCTAGCATCTGGCGTCTGGCATCTGGCATGCATTGTTGAGATGCAGCACGAAAATACTACGTAGAGTCCTGTAACAGTCCTCTCTCGCCCGAGACCGCCAATCTGGTCTGGGCGCATCACGTGGTCTGAGCTGTGCCGGTTAGTAATAACCGAGACCCAGACCGGCCTGAATAATCCATTCACCTGGCTGTTCTCGTCCCCGGAAGTTCCCATAATCGACGATCGGGACCTCTAGGCTACGTCACGTGGGGTCCCCGTTTCAGGGACGGGCGCGCCGATCACCCAACAATCGGGTTTCGAGTGGAAGGAGAAGAAGAAACATGGAACACATGATCAGCTGACGGAACGCGCCCAGACCACGTCGGGGCAAATTTTCAGGTCCCATGACCCCATTTGCTTTTGCTGTACTGCAATGCATTCAGGAGGTTGGAGTACTGCGTACTACGCCGGAGGACAGAGTACGCTTGTATGCTGGAGACTGAGACTAGCAAGGGGTGCTCACCGTCTGCCTGTTCCAATCACCAGTGTGTGTGTGCCCAGTGTCCCGCCGTGTATGCGGAATGCCTCTCTCAGTAAGCCGAGGCTCTCCGGGGAAATTCCCCCAAAGCTTCCAACGACCCGAAACGGCAATCCTGCGGGTCACGAGTGTTCACATGGACGAAAACCTGTTGGGATCTTCATTCCCATTGCGGCCGGATTCGTCTGGATTTGTGATATCAGCCTGCGCGTTACTCATCATGTAGGGTTACTTATATCTTCTTACTTCTACGCTGGGTGTTCACTTTCTGTTCTCTCTCTTTGCTTCCCTCTCTCTGCTACTCTTCTTCTCAGCTTCTTGCTTTCACCCTGTACCTTTATCTTAGCCCTTCTACCTCTCTTCCCTCCTAATACTCATATTCTTTGGCATTTTTAAAAGCATCTCTACGCCTACTCCTAATACCTAATTCCATCTACATCTCAGACCCCCCTCATCATGCAAAGTATGTTTTAACTCCGTATGCTCCGTGTAGCTTCCAATTAGGGCAACAAACTAACTCCTCCAGCAAAACATTTCTTCTCGGATCCCGCCCACCTCGTCCAAACCGCCCTCCATTCCCTCACCATCACTAACCCTGCTCTCTGCTTTGACCCTGAACACAAAATCATCTACCGTCGTCCCCACTACACCGAGAACCCCAAGGTCGCCATCGTCTCCGGTGGCGGTTCCGGCCATGAGCCCGCCTTCGCCGGTCTCGTCGGGAAGGGCTTGCTCGATGCCTCCGTCGCTGGTACCATCTTCGCCTCGCCGTCTGCTGAGCAGATCCGTGAGGGTGTCATGAACTGCGTCGAGAATGACAAGGGTGTGCTTATTATTCCCATGAACTACACTGGAGACGTCTTGAACTTTGGTATGGCTACGGAGAAGGCTCGGGCTGCTGGCATTGAAACCGAGTTCTACGCTGCAAATGATGATGCCGGTGTCGGGAAGAAGAAGGGTGGCAAGGTTGGTCGTCGTGGTATTGCCGGTGGTATTTTGGTCTTGAAGTTGGTGGGTGCGTTGGCGGAAGCTGGGTAAGTTTCACTTTAAGTTTGTTCTACTCTGGAAGTAAAATAGTTCTGACGGATCCAAGTGGCTCTCTCAAACAAGTCTATGAGTTGGCTCAGCATGCCAACGACAACGTCGCCTCCGTCGGCTCCTCTCTTGAACACGTCCACATCCCCGGTCGTCCCGTGTCCGAGGACACTGTCCCCAATGACGAGGTTGAAGTGGGTATGGGCATCCACAACGAGCCTGGGTCGCACCGCGTCAAGGCCGCTCTGCCGGAGCTCGTCAAAACCATGCTCTTCCAGATCCTCGACCACAACGACCCCGACCGCGCCTTCATCACCCACCAGCCTGGCGACGAGTTCGTCCTGCTCATCAACAACCTGGGTGGTCTGAGCGCTCTCGAGCTTTCCGGCGTCACGGACGAGGTCTACCGTCAGCTCGACGAGGAGCACGAAATCCGTCCTTGCCGTGTCTTGCAGGGAACCTTCCTGACTAGCTTGAACCAGCTAGGTTTCAGTATTTCGCTGCTGAAGCTTGCTGACACTGGTCTGGGTCAGGGCAAGTCCATGCTGGAGTTGCTCGATGCGCCCGCCGAGGCCGTTGGCTGGTCTGCTCCCATCCGCCCCGAGACCTGGCGCTCGCAGCGCAGTGGTTCTCACGTTGAGGTCAAGCGCACCAGACTGGCTGAGGAACTGCCCAGCAACATTAAGTGTATGTTTTACCTTTTACCAACCCCCGTTGCCTCCTTAAATTGAATTACGATAAACTAACGAGAACAGTGGATCCTGCCACTCTCAAGAAGGTACTGGGATCCGGTCTCAAGAGCGTCATCGCCGCTGAACCCCAAGTTACCCACTACGACACCATCGTCGGCGACGGCGATTGCGGTGTCGGCCTCAAACGCGGGGCCGAATCCGTGCTCAAACTCCTGGACGATCCTTCTTCCAAGCTCAACGACGATCTCGTCACCTCGGTCAACCGCATCGCTACGATCATCGAGAACACCATGGATGGCACGTCAGGCGCCATCTACACCATCTTCATCAACGCTCTGGCGCATGGTCTCCGCGCCCAAGACAAAGGCACTGCCACGCCCGCCACCCCCCAGGTCTGGGCTGAAGCCCTCAGGTACTCCCGCGACGCTCTAGCCAAGTACACTCCCGCACAACCGGGCGACCGCACCATGATCGACGCCCTGGTGCCCTTCTGCACGAAGCTCATGGAGACCCACGACGCGCGCGCCGCCGCCAAGGCCGCTGCAGACGGCAGCGAAGCCAGCAAGCACATGAGGGCCAGTTTGGGTCGGGCGGTGTATGTCGGAGGTGAGGATGAATGGGTGGGGAAGATTCCTGACCCTGGTGCCTATGGTCTGGCGGAATTCTTCAAGGGGCTGGCGCAGGCCACTTAAAAACTTCCTTTATTTGTTTCCCATGTGTAGTACATAACTTTTTTTTCTTGCTTGACCGTTACTTAGTTAATACATTGACGACGATGACGAGTACAAGAGTGGATTCGCATTTCAGCCCCGGCCCACAAACTTAATTCCTAGCTCAGATGACCTCGTCCGAATGCGGAAATGACGCATCACCCTAGTCCATTCCTGGTAGAAGAGTGGAAAGTGGAGCAAAACCGGATCGGGGGGAAGTGGGGCCCAGGGGCCGTTTTCCCGTTCGGGAAATTCTGTACAGTAAGCAATATCATCACATGATGGCCTTCCCCGCTGTCACGTGGCATAGCGGTACACCATAATCCCGCGGGATCGGAACGGAAGAGAATAAAAACAACTATCAAAACAACCGAGACGAAAAAGAGAGAAGAATGCCCCCGCACGACGGCCTAGTCCACCCGAAAGAGTACGACGTCAAGGACAGCAATGTGGAACTAATCGGCAGCGACCTGGACCACCGCGTCAAGTACAACTCCGCCGCAAGCGAACCCGCCTGGAACAATGGGAAGATCGGACAAGAGCCGGGCCTGTTCATCTGGCGCATTGAGAGATTCGAGGTAGTGCCGTGGCCGAAGGAGCGCGCGGGGGAGTTCTGCGAAGGCGACAGTTACATTGTACTGCATTCGTACGCCGTTGGTGACGGCGAAGACCGCAAACTAGGACACGATATCTTCTTCTGGCTAGGGAGTAAGACGACGCAGGACGAGGCCGGCACAGCGGCGTACAAGACGGTCGAGCTGGACGAGTTCCTGCACGGCGCGGCGACGCAGCATCGTGAGGTGCAGCGCCATCCGTCGGAGGAATTTGTCTCGCTTTTCCGCCGGATTTCGATCCGTGCAGGCGGTGTGGAGTCTGGTTTCCGCCATGTCGAGCAGGAAACGAAGGAAGTCGATATCCTGACGCTGTTGCGGATCTTCAAGCACCCCGGCGCTGGGCGCGTGGACTCGATCATCGTGCACGAGGTCGAGCCGTCCTGGCAGAGTCTTGACGACGGCGACGTCTTTGTCCTCGATAAGGGTAACAAGATCTGGGTTTGGCAGGGCAAGGCCTGCAGTCCGATGGAGAAGGCCAAGGCCGCGCAGGTGGTCAACGACATGGTGCTGGCCAAGCACGTCAACGTCGAGGTGCTGTCGCAGTTGGAGGCGAGATCCAAGGTCTTCGTTGACTTGCTAGGCGGGAGGGAAATCGACCAGTTGAGTTTCCACGCTCCAAGGCCTGTATCCTTCCCTACGTCATTCAAGCGTGTCGGCCAGGACGGTGGTGGCTCCGCTTCGCGCCCCCGCAAACTCTTCCGCCTCAGCGACGCCTCCGGCTCCCTGACCTTCACCCTCATCAAAGACGGCGGCCGCATCACCCGCTCTGACCTCGACGGCAACGACGTCTTCCTCTACGACCTCGGCAATAGGCTCTGGGTATGGCAGGGTCTCAACGCCAGCGCCAATGAAAAGGCTCTATGGATTAAAGTCGCCCAGTCGTATGTTCGGCAGGAACTTCTCCACGGGCAACAGTCAGGTGATCAGACTGCTGCTGACAACGACGACGCGTATCTTATTCCAATTGCCAAGGTTTTGCAGGGGCATGAGAGTCCGGCTTTTTTGAGGGCTCTTGATGCTTGATTGATTGGTTGCAATCCCCCACGCCCCTTGGGGTTGTTTGCGATGGTACGGTGACGCGGAAGAAACCGGGTCGTACATCGTATTTAACACAGAGCACACATATGGCACTGGGTATTCTGTACTCTGTAAAAAAAAAGTACATACATACATAGATGCACGTACGTCTACATATCCAGTAATCGTGCCGTGCAAAATGCATATAAACAGAACTACGTATTAGATTTTTGT